>SNQJ01S0016421.1:15828-45454 GCA_010110895.2 Picea sitchensis | reverse complement strand
TAAAACTGAGATTGGATCTTACATGGACTTTGACTGGAGAAATATATGAAACGTTGTAATCAACAGAGGCCTTCAATGGTAGACCACATGTCATGATAACAGCTACGCAAATCATGTCTACAAGAGTCATCAGAGCAGATGCCTGCCAATGCCCACTTTCATCCTGTAAATAGTAATAATCACAATGTCTGGTTATACGGGAGGTTGATTTATCAAAAAGAGTACAAGTATATGTAGAGAGAGTAAGAGGTGGGATCCAAAGAGACTTGAACATACGCTCAGACAAGAAGGTACTGTGAAGGTACATAGCAATCTTCCATGAGTTATCTGGTGATATTGAATTCCTCTGAGAACAAGGTTTGCGTAAAAAAAGGGGCTGTCACAGCGATCACGGAGAGAGGATGTTTCTGGTATTGGTGTCGCTGTATTTTGGAGAGATTGCAGCCACTGTGTGGCCCTTTTACAGGGATCCTCCATGGCAGTTACCTGCACCTGTAGCCGAATTTTCTCCCAATCGCAGTTTTCCAATTTCTTGATTCCGATCCGATATACAAGTTATAAACTGTTCGACAGCCGAGTGAACATATTTTGGGTTTGTTAGAATGACCTTGAATTTGAATTATGTTGGTGTAGATACACCATGTAGTTTAAGTTTACTTTTAGGTCAGCGATCAGTTACTGTGCAGATTTGACTTATTGCTGCTTGTCGGGTGAGCTGTCAACTATCAGTCTTTAATGTGGTGTTTGTCAACCATCCGTTTTTAATGGGGTGTTGTTTTTTCGGTGTATTATAGGTTTTCTCTAAACTTTTGAATTTTTTCATCAGAATTTACTTAAACAAATTTTGGTGAAAAAGTCATTTTTTTTTGTTGTTTAAATTACATTAACTGATTCATTACTTTGAAAAATTATCAGAGTACTTGAATGATAGATACAGATTTATTCATTCAAATCTGGAGTTTCAATAATTTTTGACCAGGTTTTAAGCAAAATTGATACAAACTTATTTACTCAAATTTGGAGTTCCAATAATTTTTTACCAGATTTTAAACAAAATTGATACAGACTCATTCACTCAAATCTGGAGTTCCAATAATTTTTAACCAAATTTTAAGCAAAATTGATAAGATGTAAAAACACACAAAAAAAAATCAAAATCTACATTATAAACTACTAAATATATTATGTATACTGATGTTCTCTTATAATAAACATCAGATCAGATATACAATAGTCAAGCTCATGTATGATGCTGGTTAATGCTCATGGTTTTTAAACAAATTATAATAAAAAATGGCCAAACTCATCGAACGGCCGGAAGGTACACAGGCTAAGGGGAGTAGGCTAATTCAAGAGCAATCTTTCTTTTGAGTTCTGTTTTTAGGAGAAAAAATGTATTTGAATGAGGTCAAATTTTCAGGATAGTATAAGTTTTTGTATGGATCAAAATTCCATGTATTTTATAATTTTTCCTTGGAAGTTTTGCTCATTTTAAACTAACTTAAATATTTAAAAAATTAATCAAAATTTTGAATTGGCCAAAAATCAAACAGCCCTATCTATCAACAAATTAGAAGAAATACAAGAAAAAGAACCATTTGTTGTCAGCGGAGTTGAAGAAATGAAAGGGATGAAGGAGAAATAGAATTATAAAATTGAACTCCTCACTTCGGTACACGACAATTTTTAAAAGAGTAGATTGCGGCGTTTGTGGAGTTGAAGAAATGCGAGGGAATCCCACAATGTTTCCTCCTCATGAGAAGGGGCCACTTTAATAAAAATATTATTTATTTTCTTGTTGTTTTAGAATATTCCCACTCATGTCTACTATATTATCATAGCAAATGGGTATAGGGACAAGAGATAAATAAATTATTTATAGATTTTGAGTGAAGCAAGAACAATGCACATTGGAATGGATCATGAAACCCGTGCTTACAAATATTCTTGAGCAATTATTGGTTATTCAAAACATTTCTCTACACTCTCTTATATTCCTATATTTGTGTGGTCGAGAATGATTTTGATTTTGTATGCATTAGATACAATGTACTCCCTTGGTCTTTCCTTAAACTATTTAAGGATGTCTAAATTGTTTTTAACTAATTCTTTTTTCCACAAACTTCAACTAAATATTATAATTATAAAGTATATTACATGGAATATATGCATGTGTAGATTAATTTGTTAATTGGTTTAAAGATGTCTAAAATATCTTTATCTAATTTATTTTTCTTTACTCCAACTAAATATTATGATACATATTAAATGGAATATATGTATGTGTAGGTTAATAAATATTATAATGCATATTAAATGGAATATATGTATGTATAAGTTAATTTGTTAATTGTGAAGGTGTTTCTCTTTTCTCTCAATCTTTGTTGGGTATCTTTAATATCCTCCAATTATGCATGCTATATTGGAATTGATTTATTGTAAACCTTGCAATAGATAATCACTTTGAGAAATAATATGGCTGCGTACAAAACTGATTTGAATCGATGACTCTTCACATTTTTTGGGGGTTTATATATGCTCAGGGCTGTCCCCCCTCTTCCCCAAACCTTATTCAGACTTTCTTGATCTTTACTTTGGGGGATGGCCAAAGATCCTTCTTGTACTTCTCTTATCCTCTGCATCACCTCACACTCCAGATGTAGCACATTTTTTTTTTTTCTACAAATGAGATCTCTGATCAAATAGATTGTAGAGATTATAGTTTAAGTGATTTTATTTTAGCTTACATTCCTTTCATATTGTCCTTTTAATATTTATTTTTATCATAAATTTGAGTCATAAGATTTCTTCTATCAGTGAGATGGTGTGAATATGTTAGACACATAATTTTTGGGATTGTATTACTGTAATAATTATGTGAATATGAAAAATCCTAGGTGATAAAAAGAGTCATATGTTTAAGAAAACAAATTGTCAAAATCATATACACGTTTCATATCAATGCAATACACATCAATATATTTATATTTTCTGTCAATGTGTGGCCTG
Source organism: Picea sitchensis (assembly GCA_010110895.2). Taxonomy (NCBI): domain Eukaryota; kingdom Viridiplantae; phylum Streptophyta; class Pinopsida; order Pinales; family Pinaceae; genus Picea; species Picea sitchensis. The sequence goes on along the minus strand of SNQJ01S0016421.1, from coordinate 42,445 downwards.
GTATTAGTGTCAATGTGTGGCCTGGTATTAGAGCAGGGATAACTCCATGATTCTATTCCTTGGTGTTTTTCTTTCCCCCAGTGTACAAAAATGCCCTCTTGTCTGTCACTCTGCCCTGTAGCGCTCTGGTTTATTATTTGCCCTCTTCCCTCTGTCTTTCTACGTTCTACGTTTCAGTTTAGCACATCTCTATCGCTCCAACCACGTAGTTTGCAAAACCCTAATTTTCAAAACCCTAGCTAGTGAAAACCGGAATGGTATCGCCCCTCAGTTTAGCACATCTCTATCGCTCCAACCACCACGTAGTTTGCAAAACCCTAATTTTCAAAACCCTAGCTAGTGGAAACCGGAATGGTATCGCCCCTCACAAGCATTCCTCCATTCGAATGCACTAGTCTCACTTAGCCCCCGTCGACTGCATTAGTATCACTAAACGATGGAGAATGGAATAGTATCGACCATCCGACTGCACTAGTCTCACGTTGCTCGCATGTTTCCCAACCGACTGTACCTCTGTTCCACCAGTCGATTGCTCACTCGTCACCTATACACGCCCTCGACTTAGCACAGACTAGATCTGACCTCCCCTCGCATGCTTAAGCACACCAATGGCGTAAACCCTAGCAATAAACCAATGGCATAAACAGTCGCATGCTTAAGCAAGGGAGGAACCCGATAATCCTCCATAACCTAATGGCCATCTCTGGCCATCTCTCCAGTAAGCGTCTGCCATTGACTTCCGACAAACTAGTATCACAACTGAAGCCTTTGAGGAATGACCCAAAATAGAAAGCGAATTACAATCAGCTTAGGCCACAAAGAAGAACCTCTAAATCCTCTAGTTGACAGTATATGTAAAATTTGAGGCGGTTGAGTCAAATATGTACAGAAACTTTGAAGTGAGCTTAAAACCCTAGCCCTACGTTGCCTTCTATAGATTTTCCACTGTATCTCTTTGTTCCAGGTCGGATTTTTATTTGTGCTCTGAAATATTTGAAGGTTATCCAAGGAATGTTCATAGAGAGCTCATCTTGAGCCTCTCACACTCTTTGCTAGTGTGGTAACGAGGTAAATGTGTTGCTTGTTAGTTCTCTTTCCGTTTTCATTTGGCTAAATTTCGACGACGTGCAGAGTGATTACATTCTTGATCTGAAGAACAAGAGCATTGTCGTGTATATATTGGAATTTTAGAGCTATTTCCCACCTCGACAAGCATTTTGGAATTTTAGAGCTATTTCCCACCTCGACAAGCATTTTATTGCAGAGATTATTGTTATTGCAGAAATTTTAAAAAATGCATTCTATTGTATCAGCAAGAGCATCTGTCTTTGGGGCTTCTAGTACTCCAAATTTTGGGAATTCAAATAATCATTTCTTTGGTTTTGAAATCATTTCCTTAGATGGACAACATAGAGGCAGTAAGGGAAGACGTAGAAAGAAGAAGCTTAGAGGCAGGGGGGTTGGCATAATCTCCGTGAAAAATCCAATCTTCAATGTACTTGTTGTGTAAAGAATGGATCATATGAAGTTACTCAATGCAAAGTTCTATGGGAGAAGTTAAAAGAAACATAAACAAAACTTCGGAACCAACTAAAGGTAAAGCACCTATTCATTAAGTTGTTTCCCATTGCAATATATGCACCTAAAGGAATTGCCAACACTTCATTTGCTTCTTGGGGACATGCATGGCTTCTTGAAATGGGTGCGACCTCGCACATGAAATTTCAAAGAGTCTTTTCGAAGAATTCGATGAAAATGTAGATGGCATAATGTATTTGCAGACTCAAACCTTTAGGGATGTAAGGCACCCATCGGGCTTAAGTTTCATGACCTTACATTTTTTTGCATGATGTTCTTTATCTTCCTAAGTTGCTGCAAAGGAACTTGTTGTCCCTTGTGCACATCCAACAACAAGGCCACTATGTCCATATGTTTGGTGGCAAAGTTGAAATAAGGAAGGATTTTGACAACATGGTTGTCATGACCAAAATGGAAGATGGAAGATTGTTGACGCTGAATTGGACATCTTCCCATACACAAATGTTGCATACCTCTCTCATCATGGTGAAGGTATAATGTCATCTAGTCTTTTGTGGCATGCTAGATTTGGCCATATTAATTATGACACTCTCTGTTTGTTGAGAAAGAATGGTGTTTATGTTTTTCCTATTATTCATTGAAAATTGAAGCAATGTGATGTTTGTATCCTTGGAAAACATAGAAAACAACCATTTCTTGATTCTACTTCTAGAGCATGTAGAAAACTTGAACTCATTCATTCTTATTTGTGTGGCCCTATGCATGTTCCTTATGCAAATGGAAAAAATATATCATGACTTTTATTAATGATTACACCAGGATGTGTTGGGTGTACTTGTTGAAAGATAAATCACAAGCTTTTGAAACTTTAAAAAAAATTCATGTATGGATTCAAAATGAAGATCGGTCTCGTATCGGCTCTCTTCACACTGATAATGGAAGAGAATATACATATAATGAATTTGAAAGCTACTTTCACCAAAGTGGGATCAAACATCAAACCTCGGTTCCATACAATCTCTAACAGAACGAATGAACATGGAACTCCTAAATATGGTTCGTTCCATGATGTTTTTCAAGAATGTTAAATTGGTGTTTTGGGCTGATGCAGTTCTATGTGTAGTTTATGAGATACAATGGCAATAAAATATCAAAGGAAAAATAAAGAATATAAATTGAAAAAATAAATAAGCAAGAAAATAACTGAATGAATGAATTAAACTAAAAGAACATTACCTGGGTTCAATCCTGGAAGAGAGAGTGGGGATCCAAGTTTGTTTGATATTCCAACCATCGTCTTTGTTGAGGTTGTTCGGTAACTTTTCAATTTCGATGGCTTCCCTAAACTTTTTGTTGTGATAGGGATCCACCTTTGCTATGATTTTGGCTTCCTCAATACAAATATGGTGTTTAGATTTTTTCGAGTTTTTAGCTAAAGCATAGGGGTGAGTGTGATTATTATTAACATCAATGGCATGTTCCCCAATCCTAACCCTGAAGGAACGACCATTTTCTCCTATGTATTGTTTTCCATAGGAGCACAAGATCATGTAGACACCTTTCTGATTAATGGGATCCATAGGATCTTTAATGGACTTGAGGGAGTTTATGATAGTGTTGATAGGTTTGAAAGATGCCCCAATCTTCTTCTTCCTCAAAATTATAGCTAGGCTATTTGTTGTTCCTCGTATGTATGGTAAGAAAAATTTGGAAAGATCATTATTAGTGTGCTCCTTATATCTAGGACTGTTTTAGCATTCTGAAAGGCCCTACTGCATTTTTGTTCCTTATAACCATTTTCCTTGAAGACATTAAGGACATGAGTTTTTTCTTCCTCAAAATGATCTTTATCGAAGATTCTCATTGCTCTTGTGGCTATCGTGTTTAGAACGCCAATTTCCTATGCAGGGTGATGGTGGGATTCAACATGAAGGTATTGTTCAGTGTGCGTCTTTTTGCAATAAACCTGGTGGGCCATGTATCCATCTGATAATTTTGTGACACAAACATCTAGAAAAGGTAGGATACCCTCATCCTTAACTTCCATGGTAAATTTTGTGTTCAAACTATTTTTTAAGGTGGTTAATATATTTATCTAATCTATCAAGCCCATGGGGACAGATAACAAAGGTATCGTCCACAAACCTATTCCAATGTTTAGGTTGAAAGGGAGAAGAAAAGAGAGCTTTACTTTCAAAATCCTCCATGAACAAATTGGCCATGATTGGAGAAAGGGGGGATCCCATGGCTACCCCACAAGTTTGTTTGTATATATCGCCTTGGAAGCTATAAAATGTGAATCTCAAACAAATTTCTACTAACTTATCAGTATCTTTTTGGTCTGTGATCTTATGGATAACGTTCATGGCCCCGTATATAGGAATTTTAGTGAAGAGGGAAACCACGTCAAAGCTTATGAGAATGTCATTGGTGTCAATTTTGATCCCTTTAATCTTATTGACAAAGAAGGTGGAGTCTTTAACAAAGGAGATAGTATTAACAACTAATGGTTTGAGTTTATGAGCTAGGTACTTAGCAAGTTGATAAGTTGGACTACCTATTGTATTGACAATAGGTCTAAGCAGGGCCCCTTCCTTATGATTTATCTTGAACTCAACACCATAAATTTTACTAGATAAATCTTGCTTTAAAAACTTCAATCTCTTTATGTTGAGCATCCCATGAAATTTATGAATACACACTAATTTCCAAACCATTAAAAACCGCTCAAACTCTAATTATGTACACTCCAAAGAAAAAATAAATTAGATATTTTCTATTTTCTCAATTATTTTTTTGGTAGTTCAAAACATATAATAAAATAAAAATGAAAAAGGCTTACTTAAGTAGAGTTAGCTTGGACTATGGTAATTCCATTCTTATAGACTCTCCCTAATTTGTTAGCTATTAATTATTCTCTCATCTAGTCATTTTTTTTTTATAAATAAACGTGATAAAATTATATTAATATCAACAAAACATGAAAAAAAAAAAAATTACAATATTGGGCATACCTTTTAGTTTGCTTCGAGGATCCCAAATATCTAAGCTCACGAAACAAGGAAATTCTAGATTATCACATTTACAATGAGATTTCTCACTAATAAAATAGTTATAAACCAAACCTATTGGAAACTAGTTATACTCTATGTAGCATGATCAAATAAACAATCTTAGAGATTACTTTCACTAGATACAATATTTACCATCATGAAAATTGAGAGAAAAAGTAAAAAATTGTAGATGTGCTACACGTTAGTCAAGTGTATTGCTTCGGTGTTCCCAGTGAACAAAGCATGGCTATTGATAATTAAGATTCATTTATTATAAATCAACATGCATATAATACCTAAGACGAAAATTTTCTAACCTCCAAATTTTCCTTGAACCCTAAGCTAGATCAATTCTAATAATAAAGAATATGAAACCATGTTAGATGATCTTCTAATGTGATTGGAATGAATGAGAATGGAGGATAAATTCAAATCTTTGATGATTTGAAGAGAGGATAATAAAGACCAATGGAAAATGCCTTTCTAATCCCCTCGTCCATGTATAGTATGTTGTAGTTTCTTAATAAAGATTTGAGAGACGTTTTCAATTTGCTAAGAGATAATTTGTATGTTAGGAGCTAATTGGAGACCATATTGAAGGGATAAGATTTTAACATTATCTTTTTGTAAATATGTCACACTTCTAGATAAAAATGGATTACAATTTATTTTGTTATCTTTTTTTGTGCTTTATGGGGTGGACAACATTTTTAGGTCAAAACTTGGACAAAATATCATAGTATATTTTCCATGTTGTTGACCTTGATGATAAATTTTTAATATCCAAATATCACCTCAATTGAAATATGTATGTGAAAGTTATTCCCTCAAGTTGACAGTTGCTTTGACCACTGCAGTACCAAGTGGAATTCACATCAACTCCTATGAGTCACAATGATATGTGGAGCTAGCCACATATGGTCTTTCAAGAAGATTATAGATGGTCCAAAACCCTAACCCTAATTGAAAGTTGTGTAATGTAAAAATCCTATCTTGGATGCCAAACAAGCACAATTATTGACTATATTGCAACTTTTGAGGAATTATCAATTTGCACAACGAGCCTATCTGATTCATTTTTTAAAGGATGTTTCATTAGTGGTCTCAAATAAGTAATTAGAGCACACGTCATGATGCAATGTCCAACCACATGGTTGGAAATTTGTGAAAGAGATAAAGAAGACATGATGGTGATCAATGCCCAAACCAAAAGACCTTCATTCACTCCTCACACTATCCATCCCATGGAAACTGCCCCCAACCTCTCCAACTCTCAACCATTGAGAATCCAAAATTTGTCTCAAGAAGAGATGGTAGAACACCAATGCCTCAAAATTTGCTATAATTTTGATGAGTAGTATTTCAAAGGGCATAAATGTAAAGAATATAAATTATTCAAATGGATGTATCCTCACAAGACCAATTAGAAGACTTCTTATGTAAGGAAACTCCTAAACCAGGACTAGAAGACACCACACTTCCCACAAATGATGAAAACACCTTGCAAGGAAGCCCAAATTTCTCTCCATGCCTTATCGGGTTTCTTGGCACCCCAAACCTTGAAGTTCCTTGGTTACATCAGGCACCAAAAAAGTCATTATATTGATTGAAAATGACAACACCAACAATTTTATTCATAGGAGAGTGGTTGGATAAACCCATTGTTATGTATGTCTTGTACCAAATTTTCAAATTATGATAGCCAATGGCGGTACAATGAAATGTAGTGGCCAATGTAAAAAAGTGAAAATCCAAATGGAAGAGTATCATCTCAAAAATCACATGTTTGTTATTGAAATGGGTGATTATGATGTAGTTCTTAGGGGAGAATGGTTACACACTTTGGAACCTATCACAATGGATTTCAAATATTTATGCATGATATTCACTAAGGAAGGGCACTAACATATCCTCGAGGGGCTTACATCTAGTTCCCTTGAAATTATCAACTCCCATCATATGGATGAGTTATTGAATAAAGGAAACTCAATCATTATTGCACAGTTTAATGCCATACAAGTAGTGGGCGCACCCCACAAGAGATTCACCTTGATTTGCATTTTTTCCTCTCTAAATATCAACATGTATTTGAAACACCCCGGGGTTTACCACCTTCACATGGGGAGCATGACTATGGTATTATGTTGACTCTAGGTAGTCTACTACCCAATATGTGTCCTTATAGGCACCATTTTGCCTAGAAGAATGAAATAGAAAAGATCATTCAAGAATTTTTGGAGGCTGGATTCATATGCCTCAGTACTATCCCTTACTCATCATCGGTGGTCATGGTATTAAAGAAGAAAGGAAATTGGGTCATGTGTCCTAATTTTTGGGCTCTCAATAAGCCAACCATCAAGGACAAGTTCACCATCCCAGTTAGTGATATCTCTTGGATGAAATTCAATGAGCCAATATTTTCACTAAACTTGACATTTGCTTCAGATACTACCAAATAAGGATGAAATAAGAAGATATCCCTAAGACAAATTTCTGCACACATGAAGGTGTTGAACTTATGCTTATATTGAGTGGATGAAATCAATAAGATATTTTTTACTTTAATTGAGAATTTGGCAATCATTCATTAACTTTAAAATAGTAAATGCATGTAAACTCAAATCACGGTACACAGAGTTTAACTTGGAAATCCTTAGGGATAAAACCACAAATAATTATCTTCATAAATGTTTGTAGGCACCAACCTAATGTTACAAATATTGTAGGAAAAAACCTACTGGAGATGCCAATATCCTTAGTTGAGCACCAACTCAGCAAGATATTATGTAGGCACCAACCTTTTGGAGACAACAATCTCCTCAGCTGAGCACCAACTCAACAAGAAATTGTGTAGGAACCAACCTACTGGAGACACCCATCTCATCAGCTGAGCACCAAATCAATAAGACTTGTATAGGCACCAACCTAAGATTTTCATACACAAATACTTCTGACTTCACCTGCATACTTCATACTTCATGCATTTCACAACATCATTATACCCTTATCTTTCATTATCCAACACCTCTCTTTGCTTCATACCCCAAACATAGATTCAAACCCTAGTCAGATTTATCCTTCGTGCCCTAGAGAACCTTGTAGCATCATTCCCATAATATAATCCCAGACTACAACATCACAACCTCAAAACAACCCACTTTTCAACATCATAGAACTTAATCCTCCATGGTACACCCTTAAAAATTCCAAGAAAACTCCTCTTGCACATATTTAGATCCCAAGAATACTCTCCAACTTCTCTTGTGCACCTCAGATATATTCTATGCATCTCATACTTGATTTTCTTGCTTATATTCTCTTCAAATGTGCACATATATCCTATATTTATAGTGTTTATGTGCTCACTTTTAGGGCTGACTTATAAAGACTCATTGGGATGACTTGAACTTTTTGGTTGGGTTGTCTGAAAAACAAAATCATGTCTTGTCATTCCTAAGGAGTTAGAGGGAGTGTCATATACCATTGGAAAGTTCTCAGAATAATATTTCTAACCATATAGCCTATGCTCCCAATTGAACTAGGTATTTAGAGTAAAAATGCCTTCAAATATAGGGTATCCAAATTGAGCATCAAAAATCCAAAAACGATATTTTCAACAATCTCCATCTTGCAATCTTTATATCTTGGACACATGTAGTCTCCACCTATATTTGACATCAATGGCAACAATATTTCCAACAATATCCTCATTTTTCATTGATGCCAACCCTTAGTCAATTCTTATACTCCCCGTCTCCAACTTTCCTTGTGTATGTAATTCTTCCTCTATCTGCAACTTATCTCCCTTTGACATCAATGGAAAATGGTTGATCCCCTTAAGCTTGTGCTTCCATTTACTGGCGATATGAGAAGGATATTACTCCCATACAAAAAAAAAAATCCTTTGACTTCATTGAGAAAGTGTATATTTCTCGGGGTTATGTTTGCATTTGCCACTAATCTTGTTGAACCTTATTTCACATCCTTTAGAATGAAATGTGAGGTTGTAACCTTGATCACGCAGTTGAATAACACATAGAATATTGTGTTGTAACCCTTCAACATATGAGACATTCTGAGTTTTAGTCTTTCCATTATCAAGACTAATAGTACCTTTTCCAACTATCCTTGCAGAAGCATTATCCCCAAAGGTAATGTTTCCTCCCTTTTCTTCCTTTAGGGTGGAATTTTTTTTTTTGATTCCCTTTCATGTGTTTTGAATATCCACTATCAATGTACCATTGACTTCCTTTGTCTTGAGCATACATTGCAATTCCAAGTTCTTCCTTCTATGGTTCTTCTTGCTTCCTTTTCCACACCATGTTTATTATTCTCCATGCTTGGTAAGAACATCTTCTTACATGTTTTGTTTAGGAGACTTTATTGTGTTTCTTCTATAGTCATGTGTTATGTTTCCATAGTTATTCAACTTTTAACATTTAGTATTGTAATCAATTAGGGGAGCAAATGAATTGTAGTTTATATCAACAAACTCATGAGAAATTTTAGTTTTTTTGGTCATATAATCATCCTATGATTTTTTATAAGAACCTCTATTTCTATATATCACTTGATCACTTCTTGCTTAAGCTCTACAATCTATTGGTTTATGAGAAAAATTATTGCAATAAAAACAATAACCAAGAAGGATATTTTGGTACTCGGTTGTGAAAGGTATTCTTGGTAGAATGACTCTTCTAAACTCATTCTTGTGAGATGAATCATATTTATGTTGGTTATCATTTCCTCTCTTGCGATTTTTTTCATAGTTAATGGAGCCTTTGAGAATATTGGCATAAATTTTAGTCTTTTCTTCATTTTCCTTTTTTGATGGCTTTGTGACCTTAGCGATTACATCTCCCTCGGGAGAATTTTGTTTTTCGTCGTAGCCAAGACCTATCTTGATATATGGTGACCTTTGGAAACTGAGAATATTTTCTAATATTACAGTACTCTTTCCAAACTTCAAGCTTCTATTCAATTGATCAGTTGTTTTCTCTAGTTCCTTTCTTAAGGAAACTATTCCAGCTTCTATATTTTTTCTATTTTCTTTTTTTTCTTTCAGTTGGATTCTCACCAGTTCTTATATCCTTGTTTCTTCTTCTAGTTGAGTCTTCAAGATGATAACTATTTTTTCTATTTTATCAAGATCGTGATCCTTTTTTTCATATTTATGAAAATTCTCTTTCTTCTTTTTATTCTGTTACGAGCATGGGGTAAAAAACAACAGACAAAAATGACTGTAGAAATCAAATCTAATCTCATGTATGCTATATAAAAAAATATGCTAACAAGACAATATAAATATCCTACCTCATCCAGACGTTCGATGAAGTCCACCGTTGAGCACTTGACTCAAATAAATACACCTACAACTTGTCCTCAACAACCAAGATACACAAGCATATGGCGATAATATATAAAGTTAGCACATATAATAGCATAATCCACCAATATTCATAACAAATATTCCCATGGAATAACAATTCATATATTTGCAAGACAATTCATATATCGAGAAACTAAGTCCCTTTTAGCTAGGCCTCCAGCACTTCAATCCTCCACCAAAGGAAAGATCATATAAGAGAGACAATGAGGTTCTCCATTACATAGGGAAGATCTTGGGGGCTGAACAATGTGTTTAGAATTAAAAGGACGAAGGGATGTAGACTCAATATGAAGTGAATAATTTCTCCAGAGTAACTTTGCTCTCAAAGTTGAATTCTTATCCTCCTTTCCAAAGCTTGGATAAGGCCCATTTATAGCCTTCAAATGGAACTGAAGGGCCAAGTCAGAACATTTCCAGTATATGGAAGGTCAAGGATCATGGATCCCATGACGTGACATGGAAACCCGACACCATTTTTTAATTTTGAGCACAAAACCCGATGTACACGGGCTGTAATGGTGCAATCTGTGTATACACTTGTTGTATAGCTATTAGGGTGCGTATATGTAGAAAAAAACATTTTTTATCTCTGGGAACTACAAAAAGGGACTTCAAGTCTACATAGGGAAATGGAAAATGCCTTCTAAGCAAGTTATATGGGGTGAGGAAAATATTGCTATAACAGATGCCCCCTAATGTGTGAGGTTAGAGGAGTATCTACGATGGCAAAAATACATTATAATTCCCAGAAGTAGAGAAATGGAGACTCAGATGGATGAACTAGTTGTTCATAAGAATATTACAATCCATAATGAATTTGTGTACATGGCTACCAATTTGAATTACATTGCAGATCCATGTGGAAATATACCAAACAGTGTTTCATGGCCATTAATAGGCAATACAAAAGGAGATACATTCCATAGGCTGTCATAGTCACGAAAAAGGCCTAGGGAAAACCAGTCTCATGAGCAGTTTGAAGATATATGTATACAATGGAGTACAATCTGATCTCCCATGATCACTGAAGTCATATAGGTACAGGTCCAATGGATGATAGCAATAGCTCAGGAAAGTTGCGACTATGAACTAATTTATTCAAGTCTTCTACACGATCCGCCAAAGGTGCAAGTCTACACCATGTGAATAAAGGAGTTGAGGTTGAACAAAATGAGACTTCATTTGATTACCGGTCATTAAGGTATATCGTTAACAAACACGATATAACCTACAGATAACGAAAGTACGTATCAAGGCACCAAGTACATTCTTGCAAGTGTGAATAAAGGTATTGAGGTCGAACACTTGAAGAATCCATCGATAAGGAGACATTGATTTATTCCCAACTGTCGATGGAGAGAGAACCTACCACTGATGACTACAAGCCTCTAGGTACTCATAGGACTCTAGGTCTCGTTTACAGAATAGATGGGCTTAAGTCTATGGAAGGAGACCCACTGAAAGGAGAGAATTAAGGCATCTCTCATCATTCAGCATGAGGTACAAAGCATGAGATTGATGATTTGGATGAACTCTGACAAAGAACATGTTCATGAACCAACAACCATGTGTGTCTTTTGCATGCACCAGATGCAAGTAGTGCACGAAAAAGACCATTTGAATATCATCCAATGAGGAAAATTAACGAAAAAGGCGAGGAAACCACCAATAAGGCTAACAACGTCCAATAAATTGCATGAATCCCAATGTGTGAATAGATTTATTGTCCTCAAACACAAGGGAAACCCCCTAGTCAGCAACCAATGAGGATAAGTTGACTATTAGTTTCAAGGTTACCTACCCATAAGGAAAGTAGGACCAGGGTGCACGGTAGGACAACAACTTCATGTAACTATGAGACACACTGAGGGTATGGCCAACATGCAAAGTCAAGAGTTCTGAAAAATGGCCAACACGGGCTGATAGACATCCTTTGAACAAGAGCATGAGACATATGGATGACTTTGGCAGCATAGACTCAATGATGAAACTTTGTGATGCACGAGGAACCAATCAAACTCTCCATAGGGACTAGAAGAGTAACTAGTCGGGGAAGTAAACTCTAAGTAATGAGCTTAGCTTCTTAAGGTCATGCTAAACCCAAAATTTTGACAACAAGTGGACTCAAAATTTTGTGTTATGTTCAAAGATGAAACGATTGCTACCAACATAAGATAATATTTTTTTCCTTCCCGTATTTTTTTGTTTTTTCATAGTAAAATGAATGCTATGATACAGAGGAGGAAACGAGTGTCGCAAGTAAGAAACTAGTTCCAACAATAGAACATTCATATGCTCAATGAAAGGAGGTGTATGTAGGATATGGACACTCAAGGGAATGTTTCCTCTTGGAGTATAGGGTGTCAAGTTGCAAAGGATATAAACAAGGCTCTCCTTAGCTGATGATGCACACTGCTGAGGTGATAGGATTATAATGCGAAAGAGAGAACCAACAATAGACTCAATACTGCAAGCGAGGGAATGAGATGCAATTACAACTTAATGCCAAAGAATGTCCTTTTTCTTAAATTTAGTCTACTTGGTTTGAAAAAGGGTTAAACTTGTACCAAATAGGCGTCCTTTCAAATCCAATTTACGAGTGTGAAAGAGACAAGTTTACTTAGCCATCTTTTCTCTTTTTGAGAGAGTTGGAAAAGAGCTTAACCAAGACTTGTTGGGAGTCATATGGGTATATGTTGGCATGCTTATGAGTAATAAATGAGGTTCAAACACAAATTCATATATTATCTATATAGGACTTCCGGTCCTATGGACAAAATATCTGCATGGGAATTAGATGGCACAAAGGTTCTAACTAGGTCACCCATGTTAGGTAAGTCTCTACCACTCACTAACAACACTTCTAGTAGCAGAAAGAAGGTTCTATGTTGCTAATAAATGGGTTCATACCTAAGGTATATGAATCGCAGTTATAGGATAATGCAAGTGTGCAAAACAGAGTGATGACCTATCCTATAAGTTGGTCAACGAAAGTACCTGCCAAAGTCACAAACGAGCCACATGACGCTAGAAACCGCAAGAATACCTAGATAAAACTACCAAAACCAACTCCATCCACTACATTATTAGTCCACTAGGCCAAAATACTAGTAAAAAATATATGAAGTAGGTAAACATTTTCTATAAATAGTAAAAAATAACCAATTTACCATATCATTTGTATTTTTACCCAAATAGTGCATTTTGGACAAAATTGCCCCTGAGTTTCAACTGCAGATTGTGGGAGCTACGAGTGACAGAATTGACAACTTTCTGGACCAAGTAAGCCTTCTTTCTCTTCTCTTCATTTCTATTGGTTTAAAATTTTCATTTAGGCTTCAATTTTTTAGTATTTCAAGGCGTAAATTAGAAACTAGGGTGTACACGGGCTGTAATTCAACGGGTCGCTTATATGCATCCCTACATGCAACTGTTATCAAAAAAGATAGTGTATATGCATCCCTATACACGACTGTGTAAGTTTCAACTCACGTTCAAGTTAGTGAGTTGAATTTTTTAAAGGATATTGACTCAAAACTTGATTTTAAATTTGTAGGATGGTTCTAGAGTGGAGATAAAGAGAGCATGAAGAGGTTGATGTTGCAATGGAGAGAGATCCAAGGGACCAAATGGCATTAAGAATATGTGAGCTATATAAAATTTGGGCTCTAAAAGGTATGAGGGCTCAAGTGAGACTACTCCAGATGCTAGTGAACTATTGGGATCCAGATACAGAAGCCTTCAACCTCGATGGGAAATCATTGAGGATTGAAGTTGAGGACATATACTTTCTGACAGGATTGTCACATCAGGGTGAGGTGGTGAACCTCAAATCCCATGGAATTGGGAGTGGCATGAACATAGCATACTACATAGCCATTCATTGCATTGTAGGGACCGAGAAGGTAGGGAGCCAACTCTCAATTAGAGCTATCAACAATCTGAGTCTCAATATCATTGTCCTAGTGTTGACATGGATCACAGGGTCAGCGTCATTGCATCAAGCATCAAGGCCACTTATTTTATACTCGGTGGAGTTCATGCGACCCACGGTTTACGACTGGTGCACCTCACTGTTGGTCAACATGAAGAGCCAACTAACGGACTGCAAACAAGGTAGAAAGAGGAACTTCAGGTTTACGTCCATTTTATGTAGTTTTTTCTTCAAGCAGGTTCCAGGCTTGGGCCCTAGATTTGAGATTGTTTTGCATGGACTTCGCGATCCAACCATGGCACGGTGGACCGAAGTGATGAGGTAGTTGGGAGGTGGTAGGGTACCAACACCCTACAATGACGAGTTTTTCTTCTGGTGGCGTTACTTCACACACACCTAGGATTTCTTTTTCCTATATTTATTAGTCTTTATCCAGTCTCCTAAAGTTTAGGGAGAATATTCCTATAGGAGAATATTCTCTTCATTTTTCACTTCAGTTTGACTAGTTGAGTGGAGTCTAGATGTTACATTGGTTTTGTCACCATGCAACATTGGGATCATTACCAGCTAATGAAAATTTTCCTTGGTATCATCACCATACTAGCACATTACCCATGATTCCTTGATCTCCTCCTCACTTCACTATGTTTCAGTTAGTTAACTGAAGACTGGTAGACTAGTTAACTCAGCTAGCTGGCAGTTCACTCCTGTAATTGCCTGAGATACTAGACTAGGTTGCATTTCACTCCTATAACTACTGGTGTGTGTCTATATCACTCTATACCACCACTATGGCGCATTGGATTCACTTCCACTATGCATTGGTTGAGTTATACAGAGTATAACATGTGTAAATTATTCATTATTCATTACGGTTAATGAGAATTCTTCCATTCTTTTTCTCTTGCTTCTTCTTTCTCAATTTCTCTCTGCAAATGTGTGTGGTATTTTCTATATATATCTACTTTGTGCAGGTTCAATACAATTACATGGTATCAGAGCCGACGGACTTCTAAGCAAAAGCTACACCAAATTATTTTTGTAGGTACCAAAGATTAAAGACAGCGGAAAAATGGAATTCCCAAAAGAATTTATTCTTACATCTTACAATTACTTTTCATGGAAGGAGAGAATAATCATGCATCTCCTAACCATAGGTTTGTACATGTTAACCTTGAATATAGAGACAAACCCGATATCGACCATAAAAATATCCAATTATCTAAATCGAATGGATGAAGCATTCATAACAATTTGCAGTCTCATCTCTCTCGATCTCCTTTTTCACATATCTTCCTGTAACACCCCCAATGAGGCTTGGAACACCTTGGAATGGATCTTTGGAAAAAATGATGAGATGAGGGGACACATGCTCTAGGTGGAATTTCTCACATTGGATCCAAAAAACTTCGACAATCTCCAAGATTTCTTTACAAAATATAAGGATTTACTGTCGCAACTCAAAGCTTGCGGTGTTGATAAATCTGAGGAGAAACAAATGGTTCTCACCATTTTCTCCAAACTTGGTCCTGAATTCTCTATGTTCTTAACCACATTCCATTCATTCAAATTCTCCTCTGGAGCCACCTAGAAGATGCCTTCTCCTGAGGAATTTATGGAATCCCTGACACAAGAGCAAACCAAGCTCATCAACATGGGAAAAATCAAAGGCACAAAGGTGCATGCACTTACTATGCAAGATGGAAGCCATCAATATCAGAAATATAAATATAAAGACAAATGCAAATCTAAACAAGGAAGGGTACTCAAAACCCTTCACCGATGCCTCTGGATCCAAAGGTGGAAAGGGAAGAAAAGGGGATAAATGCACATACTTCCATAAAGGATTCCATCCAGAATTCGCATGCATGCAGAAAAAAATAGATCTAATAACTCAAATACTTCAGAAAAATAACCTTGGAGATCGCATCCCTGAGGGTTCCAAGAAGAAGAAGCCAGAAGATCAAAATCCCAAGAAAGACAATTTTATCCATGATTTGATTGCCATCAATGCCTCTCTCGATGCTTGGATCGTAGATTCAGGAGCATCACATCACATGGATACCACAAAAGAAGTATATTCTTCATTGGATGCATGCAAAGGTCCTCCTATTCCGATGGGGGACAATTCTCCACTCGAGGTCACCGACAAAGGAAGGATTTAACTCACCAACGAAAGCTTAGAGAATGTGCTGCACATTCCCAAACTTTTTGTAAATATTATCTTTATGTATCAGATGAAGAATTACGACACTAGAAATAAATTCATATTCACACCTAATGCAATGAACATCTATGACATGCAAACCAATTCTAGGGTTTCTACTAGTGAGATAAATCATCAATCTATATTGTATACATTTTCTGAATTTATTGAACCAGATTCTGCTTTACTACTTACCCATGCTGATGAAATTAGTAGGATATGTCACGAAAGGTTTGGGAATTTGAATTTCATATATATACAATAGCTTAGAAAGAAAATATTTGTTGATGGTCTACCAGACATCCATTTCTCCAAAGGAATCTGTGAGGGATGTGTTCTTGGAAAACACCCTCAAGAGAAATTTGACAAAAGAATGACTCAGAGATCTTCCTCTGCTTTAGATCTGATCCATAGTGACCTCATGGGCCCTTTTCCACATCTATCAATAAAAAAAGCGAGGTGTGTTCTTATTTTTGTTGATGATTTCTCACGTTTCACATGGATTTACTTTCTCAGGAAAAAATCTGAGGTCTTTAAACACCTCAAATATTTCAAAGCCCTTGTTGAGACACAGTCCAGAAAGAAAATAAAAGTCCTCTAAACTGATAATGAGGGAGAGTATGTTAATCATGAGATCCAGAATCTTTGTCATGAGGCAGGGATTCAGTTTCAGCACACAGTTCCCTATTCTCCGCAACAAAACAAAGTTGTTGAGCGGAAAAACATATCTCTAAAAGAGAAGGCATCTTGCATGTTGCATGCAAATTCACTCCCATAGGGACTATGGGCCCAAGCACTTAATTGTGAAACCTATATCCAAAACATATCTCCCCATAGATCTATCAAGGATAAGACTCTACGAGGCCTGGAGTGGCCTCAAATAGGAAGTGGCCCACTTTTTTATTTTCGGTTCACGTGCATAGGCCTAGATTCCCTCTGAAAATATGAAGGCACTTGATCCACAAAGCACAAAGTGTATCTTTGTTGGATACCCCGATGGTGTGAAGGGATACAAACTTATTGATCTTTCCTCGTACTGGCTCATCATTGAACGAAGCGTCCAATTCAAGAAAAGTGTCTCGCATGTACATGAGCATGCACATGCCGACTCTTCTTCATACAAGAGTTTTGATTCATAGGATCCATATGATCTAGATACAGAATCAATACAGTCAGATACAGATTCAGTGCATCTAGATGTAGATGCAGAGCTAGAGAAAAGGCCCAAGTGGGCCCAGACTACTCTTCAGGATGCAGGGGATCTTGTTTGTGATCTAATCGATACTAGGAGGACTCAATATGATTTCGAGGAACCTCCCATTGCACTCACTGCCACTTAACCATTGCCCTCCAGGCATATTTTCTTGGTTCAATCTTCAGATCCACTGATAAAGATTTTATGAGAAGAATGAAATGAATACAGATTATTAATAGTTTCTTAACAAAAATAACAGAGATACAGTAAAACTGGTTTTCTATTCAATAAGGAAATAAGATGAAACTGTAAAATGAAGCAGAAACAAGCTTGCTGGAATGGTGGCGGCTTATCTTTGAGAAGAGATGTGACGGTTGCGCCCATTCGCAAGAATTTGATTACAATGAGGCTCTAAAGTCTTTTTTAAAATAAATAGGAATGCCAAAAACCCTAGACATCCAAAAACCTAACCTTAGAAGATGAAGCACCAAAAGTCATGTGGGCCCCGTTTGTGTAAGTTAGTACATCAACTTCCCAGGGTCGTAACTTTTGCATATGATCTCCTTTTTAGGCGTATGATAGCTCGTTGGAAAGGTATTGTCGAGGATAATCATTTTTGGGGAAATTTTGAAGGAACTTCCATATTTCTCCCCATTTTCCAAAAAAACATCGTTTAGGGCCTCAAAACGGATCCGGAAGTGAAAAACTGCTAAAAATAGTAAATTACAAAAATTTCTAGAAAACTGTTTTAAACAGGTTGGAAAAGGTGGGTGGCCACCGATATCCACCTGGATCAATCCTCCCTCCTTAGGAATAAATGGTATCCATTGCATTGATTTTCCCCGTCAAATGAGGAATTTTTTGCTGAATTTGGCCCCGGGTGAGCCACTTGCCTTGGTGCAGGAGCTGCCCTGCTTTGACGACTCGATAAAGTTGGATCATTTGTTGTCGAGTGCCCTTGATATGTGTGTCCACAATGTGATCACTGGATTCCTGTTTTATGCAGTCAGGGTTGAGATATGTTGGTGTCAGTTGTTCTGTTACTTCTGAGGTGTCCAATAATGGTGGGAAATAAGGGCGAAGGAGATCCACGTTGAACACTGGGTGCATGCCAAGGAAAGGAGGAATGTTGAGCTCAAAATAATTATCCCCCATAGCCTTGGTGATGGTGTACGGACCATAACAAAGTGGGTGAAGCTTCTGATGGGGTCCTATAAGGCATTCTTCCTTCAAGTGCAACCAAACTTTGTCGCCCACCTGAAACTTATGTGGCACCCGATGTTGATCATGGCATTGCTTGTAATTGTCATTAGACTTCTGTAGGATATATTGAACCTATTTGCGGATATGATGGATCCACTCAATGAACCGAGTGGATTTTTCATCTTCATTTGGAGCAGGAGATGAGTCGGTCGAGGTGACCTGCAAGGGGAAGTGTAACATCTATTGGACCCAATGGTGGGAATCCCAACCCCACCTGAAAGGGGCTTTGGTCGGTTGAGATATGCAGGGCTATATTGTAGCTGTGTTGGACATAGGGAAGGCTCTCATCCCATGTCTGAGGGTGATTTTAATTATACATGTGAAGGATATGAACAATCATTTGATTTACGACCTCGGTTTGTCCATCTGTATTGGGGTGGAAGGTCGTGGATTTTTTGAGCTTGGTGTCCAACAATAACCAGAGGATCGACCAGAATGTGCTAAGAAATTGACTGTCCTGATCTGAGAAAATGGTTTGTGGGATTCCAAAATGTACCCAGACTCGTTCAAAGAAGATATTGGCAGTGGCCTATACTATGATGTTCTTATTGCAGGCAACTCGAATCTCCATCTTAGAAAAGCGATCAACAACCACAAAAAAAGTCATTTCCCCACTTGGTGGACGGGAGGTCCAACATGTAGTCCATTGAGATGGATTCCCATGGTCTGTCAGCAGTAGGAAGAGGGATGTATAGGCCCTATTTCTTAATGGTCGGTTTGGAAATAACAAAGGCAGTGCAGAACCTGATATACTTGCTAACCTCCTGTCGAAGTTTTGACCAGTAGAAATGTTCCTATAGAATTGCCACTATCTTTTTAATGCCAAAGTGTCCTGCCACCTAATTGTAGTGGGACTCCCATATCAACTTCACTCACTCGCTTGATGGAACACACATATGTCCCAAACGACACAAAAACCCATCCTGAAGATATAAATTATCGACAAATGTGTTTTCACCCAACATTCGGTAGGTGGTGGCGAAGTGTGGCTCTGTCTCATAGAGTTGGGTCCTTCGAGAGCTCTCATGGCCGCAAGAGTCTAGCACCATGATGAGTGATGCGACTGGCGGTCTGCAGAGGAAATCAACGACGCAATTGGTGCTTCCTATTTTATACTTGATGTTGAGGTGGAATTGCTGCAAGTATGTGGACCACTTTTGATGGTGGTCATTCTACAATTTTCCTTGTGTCTACATGAACTGCAGTGGCTTATGATCAATCTAGATTACTATCTCCTTCCCAAGAATGTAATGTCTCCATTGGCGGCAGGCTTTCACAATGGAGTACATTTGTTTGTTTTAAGTAGGGTACTCATGGACAACATCGGATAGTGTCTCACTATGATAGGCCACAGGGTGGCTGTGTTGAGTGAGAACGGTGCCCACAACATAGTCTGAAGCATCTGTCTCGATCTCAAAGGGTTGCTGCAAGTCTGGTAGTGAAAGTATTGGGGATGAGCACAAGCGCTGCTTCAAATCATCGAACACTTATTGTTGGGACCGACCCCACACAAATTTCTCCTTACCACCACCATTGGTTATTTGGCTAAGGGCCCATGCAATATGGAAGAATCCCAACACGAACTTGCAGTAGAAATTTTCAAGGCCCAAGAAGCTTCGAATCTCAGTGAGTGTGGTTGGGGATGGCCAGTCACAGATGACTTGGATATTGACTGGATCCACATGTATGCCATGCTAATCAACGATGTAGCCCAGGTAATGGACCCTGTCCATGCCGAAGGAGTATTTTTCCAAGTTGGTGTATAGCTTGTGCTGACGTAGGGTGTGCAAAACCTGTTGAATATGCTGCAAGTGTTCCACCCAAGTCTTGATGTAAATGAGAATGTCATTGAGATACACCACTACAAATGTATTGGTGAATGGTCGCAGGATATCGTCCATCATCCTCATGAAAGTGGTTGGAGCATTTTTCAAACCAAAGGGCATGGCCAACCATTCAAAAAGGCCTTCCTTTGACTTGAAGGCGGTCTTCCATACATATTCCTGTTCTATCGAGACCTGGTGGTAGCCAGACTTTAGATAAATCTTACTGAAGTATTTGTCCCCCGTGAGTTGATAAAGGAGGTCGTCGATTTGGGGAATCGGGTACTGGTTTCTGAATGTGATTTTATTCAGAGCCCGGTAATCAATGCAGAATCACCAGGTTCCATCTTTTGTTTCTACCAACACGATTAGGATCTCACAAGTTGATGAGCTGGGACAGATGTGCCCCTTGTGGAGCAGTTCTTGGATCTGTCACTTGATATCCTCATTCTCTAACAAAGAGCGGTGATAGACTGGAACATTGGGCAATGGTGTGTCTGGGGTTAGATTGATGGAGTGCTTGACCTGACAATGCAGAGGTACCCCGATAGATGAGGAGAAGATATCTGAGTATTCTTCCACAACCTTATCTACTTGCTTCTGCTGTGCGGAGAGGTAGGACGCAAAGACCCTGGATGTGGCTGTGATATTTCTCTTATTCTGAGAGCGAATCACAAAGAGGACAAACTTCCCTATCTGAGAGATAACCATCCTGCATTTCTTAGCAGAGATCAAGGAAATAACACTAGGTGGGACTATCTCGGGTATCCTGTACAATTTATTGTTCAAAGTAATAATAACACTACTAGGCCTAGACTCATATTCAACATGACGTTTCCATAAATAAGGTTAGCCCAAAATAACATCACACAATACCTCGTCTTTGAAGGGCTTTATGATGTACGACATTCGACACTGTTAACTGACGCGGAGATCGCTTCCTTGGCGGATCCATCCAATGATGTAGGGTTGTGGGTGCAACATCATCGACAAGGCTAGCTACTTGATGACCTATGCTGAGATGAGGTTCTTCTAGCTACTGATATTAACAATGAAGTGCAATAGGGTTCCTTTTACCCACATATGTGAATGAAAGAGGTTCTCTCCTTCTTCTGGCTCGTCTGGTTCACTAGGCTAAAGCTTGGTGGCACTGGGTTCCGTGTCAATGATCTGTCTTCCCATTTCTAGTTCTGGCTCAGATCCAGAACCCACATCTAATTCAGAGGCTTTCACTTTGGCCACCAACGACTTCTTTGAGCAACAATCAATAGTGTTATGCCAAGGGCTCTTATGGAAGTCGCACCACTTCTCGATATATTTCTTTGTCTTTCTGGTGTCCTTATTTTCTTGTGTCTTGGACTGGTTGTCCTAAGACTATCCATATTTTCTCTATCCTTTTTTCTGTGGGTTGGGGTTGCCCTTTCCTGGATTTTGTTGTGAGGGGTTCCCAGTCCCAAATTGCTGCGTCTTTTGTTTGATCTTCTGCTCGATTTTGATGGAATATCGGTAGGCCGCGCCCAAGGATGAGATGTCTAGAAATTCAATTTCAGTCTAGATGTATCTATGCGGAGAACTACTATACTTGAGCACTATATGTCTCTCTGAATCTTTGATACCCAGCTTGGTGCGCAAGGTATGGAAGATATTTGTGAAATTTGGCACTGCTTGGTCTCTTTCTTGCCGCAGTGTGGTTCATTTGGTATACAAGTTGTCATAACTTCCAACAGGGTAGTATTGTTCCTTAATAGAATCCCTGAAGGATTACCATGTGGTCGTGACTGTAAATAATGAGGTTTCCTCTGTTTCATTTTTCTCACAAAAATTTTCCCACCAATCTTTGACATGGGGAACGACTTTGAGGAGCAAAAAAGTAATATTTTCTCTATTCGAAAAGTTATGGACAAAAATATACCCTTCTAGTAGATTCAACCTCTTGTCTACAACATCTGCATCTATCTGATCTTCAAATATAGGAATATCGAAGTTTATTTGTACCTTGAAGGGAGCGGTGCCTCTGCTCGAAGAAGATGTGTCGCTTGTTGGTAGCTGCCGAAGGATTTGTGCAAAAATATCCATCATCTCATTCCTTTGTTGCATGAGGGATTCCTTAATCAACAGTTTGAAAGGATCTCATATCTCGTCATATTTATTTTCTCCTACCATGAGAGGTCATTTGGGCATACGAGATCTTTTTTCCTCAAGAGAAACAAGCTTGAGACCCAACTCTTTGTACTCTGACCTCATTGGGGACATGCATTATGATGACAAGGAGAAAAACGCTTTGATACCACTGATCCACATTTTATGAGAAAAATGAAATGACTATAGATTATTAATAGGTTCTTAACACAAAATAATAGAGATACAGTAAAACTTGTTTTCTATTCAATAAGGAAATAAGCTGAAACTGTAAAATGTAGTGGAAACAAACTTATTGGAATGGTGGCGGCTTATCTCTGAGAAGAGATGTGACAGTTTCGCTCATTCGCAAGAAGATGATTACAATGAGGCTCTGAAGACCTTTTTACAATAAAAAGGAATTCCAAAAACCCTATACATCCAAAAACGTAACCCTAGGAGATTAAGCGCCAAAAGTCATGTGGGCCCCATTTGGGTAAGTTAGTACATCAACTTCCCGGAATCATAACTTTTGCATACTATCTCCGTTTTAGGCGTATGATAGCCCATTGGAGAGGTATCGTCGCGAATATTAATTTTGGGGGAAATATCAAAGGAATATAATTATTTCTCCCCATGTTTCCAAAAAACATCGTTTAGGGCCTCAAAACGGATCCGGAAGTGAAAAACTGCTAAAAATAGTAAATTACCAAAATTGCGAGAAAACTGTTTTGAGCCAGTTGGAAAAGGTGGGTGGCCACCGATATCTACCTGGATCAATCCTCCCTCCTTAGGAAGCAATGGTCTCCATTGCATTGAGTTCCCCCATCAAATAAGGAAATTTCTTTTGAATTTGGCCCCAGGTGAGCCACTTGCCTTGGTGTAGGAGCTTCCCTGCTTTGACGACGCGATAAAGTTGGATCCTTTGCTATCAAGTGCCCTTGATTTGTGTGTCCACAATATGATCACTGTATTCATGTTGTATGCACTCGGGGTTGATCTCTGTTGGTGTCAACTATTCTTCTACTTTTGAGGTGTTCAATAATGGTGGGAAATAAGGGCGAAGGAGATCCACGTTGAACATTGGGTGCAGGCCAAGGAAAGGAGGAATGTTGAGCTCAAAATAATTATACCACACAGCCTTGGTGATGGTGTATGACCCATAATGGAGTGGTCGAAGCTTCCAATGGGGTCCTGTAAGGCATTCTTTCTGCAAGTGCAACCAAACTTTGCGTCCCACCTGAAACTTATGTGGCACCCGATGTTGATCATGGCGCTGCTTGTACTTGTCATTGGGATTTTCTAGGATATCCTGAACTTATTGGCGGATGTGCTAGATCCACTCAATGAATTGGGTGTCTTTGTCAGCTTCAGTTGGAGCATAATATGATTCGATCGAGGTGACTGCAAGGCGAAGTGCAACATCTATGAGACCCAATGGTTGGAATCCCAACCCCACCTAAAAGGGGATGTGGTCGATTGAGCTATGCAGGGCTCGGTTATATCTATGTTGGACATAGGGAAGGATCTCATCCCATGTCTGAGGGTAGTTTGAATTATACATGCGAAGGATATGCACAATAATTGGATTTATGACCTCAGTTTGGCCATCTGTCTGGGGGTGGAAGGCCATGGATTTGGTGAGCTTTGTGTCTAGCAGTGACCATAGGCTTGACGAAAATGTGTTGAGAAATTGACTATCCCGATATGAGACAATGGTTTGTGGGATTTTGTTGGCACAAGGACAGACCCAGGGTTCAACTCTGACAATGCACCAACAAGCCCTAACTATTGGCCCTTTCGGCAACACCTACAAAGCATATGCAGTCTCACCCAAAGTAGCAATAGGGGGTTGCAGGACATAGGTGTCTACAACCAGAGGAAATGCAAAGTGGATCCAAAACACTAACACACAAAAATCTAGTTATTCTTTATCTCTCTTAAACCTACTGTGCAAGTTATATCTCAGATCTAACACAATGATGCAATAACAATATAACATAAAGCATAATAACACAACAACAATCACACAAAACAACAAGATATACGTGGTTCACCCTCTCCCTAGAGATACATCCACAGAACTACGTTTCTTGACATATTACGTGAAAAAATATAGTTTTATCTACATTGTTAGCTTGTAGATACTTCTCTCTTT
Organism: Picea sitchensis; assembly: GCA_010110895.2. Taxonomy (NCBI): domain Eukaryota; kingdom Viridiplantae; phylum Streptophyta; class Pinopsida; order Pinales; family Pinaceae; genus Picea; species Picea sitchensis. Next base: position 17,767 of record SNQJ01S0016421.1, on the reverse strand, counting down.
CTCTTCTTCTCTCCCCTCCCTACACCCAACTGCAGGGTTGATATTCGCACCCAATTGAAGATCTTACAATGAAGAATTCTCTCACACACAACACTTCTCTCTAACACCATACACAATAGTATCAACAACAACAACCAACGATGAATAATCAACTCTAAATGAACCCATCCCGGGTCCTCTAGATCTTTATTTGTACATTACATGACAAAGTCTAGGTGTCAAAACCCTAGATCCAAAACCCTAGGTCTAAAACCCTAGGTCTTCTTTGATCCACGTTTTCTAGGGTTCGCCAGCCTATATTTCCATATTTCTTGCGAGGTGCTCCAAATCACTCGTTGACATCTTGTTCCTCTTGTTGAGTTGTCCATGATCCATCTTCCTTGATGATTTGTCATCCTCGATCTCCTTGTTCAACGACTAGATTTTCCTTGCTTCTCTCCTTATTTTCTTCTTCTTTAACCACTTCGACCCAATCACAGTCAATTTTCCTTCCAGGCAGTTCACACTTTGTATTTTATTTTCCTTTTTCTTTGCTTTCTTTCTTAATCCATACCCAAGCCCAATAGGCCCCCAACACTCACCTATGACTCGTCCCGAGGCACTGTAGGTCTAAATATTTTGTTTTACTTCAACTTGAGACTGCACAATGCAACCTGTGCTTTCTACTCTATCCTTCCCCACTGTGTGAATGTTGTATTTTCTCTGTCTGGTACCCAATTTCAACTACACCTGGTACCTAGACCCTTCTCCTTCTGCTTTTACTAAGAGTTGTGAGGTAGCTAGTTGTCATAGTAAAATTTCAATTGGCTCCCATTCAACAAACCTTCCTTCCATTATCCCTTCAAATTCTTCAACTGCGCAACTCCTCCTTCTATAGCATAGGAAACCTCATATGGCCCAAGACAATGTGTCCTAAACTTCCTCGAATGCTTCATGAACTTGTTGTTGTATATCAATACCAGATCTCCTTGCTTAAAGGCATTATTCTTGATGTGTCTGTCATGGTAAGCCTTCTCTCGTTCCTTCTGTACCTGATGATGAAATCCTGCAATAAACCTATCTTCCTCCAATTCGATCAACTGCACGAGCCTCTCTTGAACAGTGTCAGTGTCATCCATATCTATAAAGGTTGCAATTCTTAGACTAGGAATCAAGTATTCCATAGGTACAACTGCTTCTAGACCATAGACCAACTTAAAGGGAGTCTGCATTGTCAGCTTCTTGCAAGTGGTTCTATAGGCACATAATATTGCGGGTACTCTAAAATCCCAATCATTCATGTTTCCACTGCAAATCTTCATCAATGTTGTCTCCAAGATCTTATTAAAGGCTTCGTCTGTACCATTCGCCTGTGGATGGTATAGTGTTCTCTTCTGATGGTGAACTTCAAATTCTGAAGTCAAGGCTTCAATAGTCTTATTAATAAAATGTGTGCCTTGATCACTCATCAGGATCTTTGGACATCCAAACCTGGTTATGATATCATCAAATATGAATCACGCAGTTGTAGTTGCACTAAATTCCTTTACTGCTCTTTCTTATGCCCATCTTGTCAAATACGCTGTCACAGTGATGATGTATCTGGATCCTTTGTGCTTTCCTGGTGGGTTGATAGGTCCCACAAAATCAATGGCCCATTTCTCAAATGCATGTAAGGTCAGCTTAGGGGCTAAAGGCATCTCATCTCTTCTGGAAGGTTTCCCAACTCTTTGGCATACATCGTAGGCTCTGTAGTATTCATTAGCATCTTTTTGTAAAGTGGGCCCCTAGAGGCTATCTCTAAGAACCTTTTGCGTTATTTCTTTCCCTGCATAGTGTCCTCTTGTGATGCCCTCATGTGCTTCGGCTAAAATCAACGGTCTTTCTACCTCCATAACACATCTCCTTAAAATATCATCAGGTCGCATCTTGTATAGCTTCCTAGTTATAAGTGAAAAAT
>SNQJ01S0016420.1:117039-132298 GCA_010110895.2 Picea sitchensis | reverse complement strand
AATCTCTTTGTGGTTAGTGGTAAACCACAACATATGGAAATTACTGCATAAATCAACTCTAATATCAAGTATGGTATATAAAAAAATATGCTAACAAGACAAGATAAGAGGCCTACCTCGTCCAGACTTTCAATGAAGTCCACCGTTGAGCACTTGACCCAAATCAATATACCTGCAACTAGTCCTCAACAACCAAGTAACGGAAGAATATGGTGATAATATATATAGTTATCACATTAATTAGCATAATCCATCAACATTCATAACAAATACTCCCATGGAATAATAATTCAAATATTTGTGACATATCAATTTGACGAGAAAATACTATTTCTATTAAGATATAATCAACAGAAGTGAATGAGTTACAAACTTCTGTGTCAGCACGGTTCAGAACCGAGAAACTAAGTTCCTTCTAGCTGGGCCTCCGCCACTTCAATCCTCCACCAAAGGCAAGCTCATATAATAAAGACAATGAAGTTCTCAATCAATAAGGGAAGAGCTTGGGGGTTGNAAAGGACAAAGGGATGTAGACTCAATGTGAAGTGAATAATTTCTCCATAGTAACTTTGCTCTCAAAGTTGAATTCTTTCTCCTCTTTTCCATAGCTCAGATTTGGACCATTTATAGCCTTCAAGTGGAACTGAAGGGCTGATTTAGAATGTTTCCATTATATGGAAGGCCAAGGATCATTGATCTCGTGACGTGACATGGAAACCCAACACCATTTTTTAATTTTGGGCACATTTCCTGATGTATGCGGGTTGTAGTGGTGAAATATGCGTATACACATGCTGTAATATAGGCAAGGCACGTATATGTGGAAAAATCATGTTTTTATCTTTGGGATTTGCGAAAAGGGACTTCAAGTCTGCATAGGGAAATGGAAAAAGGCCCGCTGTGCAAGATTGCATGGGGTGAGGCAAATCTTGCTATAAAAACTAGTTCATTAAAAAATCATGTTGTATTAGGCAAACATAGGTGTTTTGAAATGAGTACCTAATCAAATGAAGTCAAATAATATGCTATTATGTCTATGTTGTAATGCTCCTAGGTTCCTTTGCAATTTCAAGCATTAAAATTGGAATAAAATTGTTAGTTTGACATATCCACTATTTGAACTATGGATGACTTACGTTCGAATTGTAGTAATGTATTTCAAAAATAGAAGAGGTATGTTGCACTTATTTCTAAGTTTGAAAAGTTGGTTGTTTGAATTATGACATTGTCAAACTAGGTAATGATAGTATCCGATTTAAATGTGCATTAATACATGAGTGTTATTGTATACCTTATGGATTCCATTCCAAACTTAAAAATCATGCATATGTAAAGACTTCAAAAACAAGGGGCCAATCCAAAAATTGAGGCATGTTAAAGAATCAATTTAGCCATCAAATCCAAACATGAAATAAAAGAAAAAGTTCATGAAGATGAAGCCCAAAGCAATCCCTCATATCAATCTCTTTGTACTCTTTGAAACTTTCCCCTTGTGTTCAACCATCGAACTCAACTTCTTCTTTTGATTTTTGAGTTCAATTTTTTCTATATTATTCTTTCGAATCCTATTTTGGTTTTTGAGTTCTAATTCAACATTTATTTTCTTAAATTTCAAACTTCACCTTCCCCTCGATTTTGAAATTGGGCCCAATTTCAAAATCGATCCCTTTCCTTATCTTACTTTTTCGAAACTTTTCCCAATTTGGAAATTGGGCCCAATTGTCAAATTGAGCCTTCTTTTCACTAACCGACATCTCATATGTCCTAATTTACTAATCATCCCAATCGCTAAATCTAAGCCTTCCTCCTTGAATCATTTTGTATGTGTTTCTTATTTATTCTCCTTTCTCTATTGTCTGATTTATTGACCCAGGGTTCATGTCTTTTCGGGTGTCCAACAAAGCCTCTAAAACTATCGGCCCTCCTGGTGAACCATAAGGAAACACAACACATAGAATGCGTTGTGTAGTCTCACCCGAGATAGCTTTAAATGGGTGGTTGTAAGAGTTAGGTGTTTACATCCTAGGATTGAGTATGAGATAGGGGTTCGTTATTCAGGTCCAGATATTAGAAATGGTGATTGCAATCTACTATTATTTGTGATTATGCACTATCTTCGCAGTTTATTCCCTTGACACGCCACTGTATTTCATAACAATATAATAACTCATTCATTAAGCACACCAATTTACTACTGAAAGAAATTAAATACATACATGCATTCATCACATTACATAGATATTACCATGGTTCACCCCCTCTTGGGATACATCCACAAAGATTTGGCTCTTGGCTCTTTTGTTATGGTAGTTCTGTATCTCCAGCGTCGTGCGCTTACAATTCTCTTCAAATGGGTAAGATCTATGTGAGGCGAACTAGATCGCACCAGGATCCTCAGCCTATGGTATAATCCTCAGATCTTCCTTCTGTCCTCTCCCCTGTAGCTCAACATCTTACAAAATAGTTCATCACAACATTACATATCGTATCGGCTCGTACATAACCAGTATAAAAAAAAAGGGAACTTTCCATTATACCTATGTATATATATTTATATCTATTGGGCTACACTTTTCTAGGATGTTTTGCAATATTTTCACAGATGATGGATCAATTAATAATTTCACACATGATTGCAAAAAGCCTTTGATTGTACTTACTTGTCCCATGGGTTGCATCCCATTGGTATGATCCAATGATGGAGGCATCTCACATTCTGGTGCTTCCTGGTGTTGCTGCGCAGTGGAAGTCGATGTTGTGTCCTCCTGAAATTCTTGCCTAGCCTCATTAAAGGTCTCCTTTTCTTTTTGTGCATCGAACTTCTTTCTTGGTTCGATGTTCTTCTTTACCCAATGGTTCTGTGCTAGTTCCTATCAAACTGTGTCAGTTCCTGTTTTATCTCCTCCACGTGTAACTATGTTGATATTTTGTCCTTCATCCCTTGTTTGAAATACACTGAACAATTTGATTGTTCTGGTTCCTTTCTTCCTGAATCTTCACTAGTAGTGTTGGGCATTCCTCTGTATCATGGTTTGATGCATGACAATACATACAAGTTGTTGGTGGAAGCGGACATTCCCTTACATAATGTCCCGGTTGCTGGCAATTGTGACATGTGACTGGTCCTCTACCTCATCCAAAACCTCCTCTAGTTCATCCTCCTCCTTTGTAGCTTGCTCGATCACCTCTCGATGCGTTATACTGTGGTGCCTGATTGTAATGTGCGGTATTGTACTGGGGTTGTGTCGGGTTGTACTAAGGCTATGCGTTATTGTATGGTTGTTGCATGGTATTATACTGCTACTGCGCAATGTTGTATGGAGCTAGGGCCTGATTGAACTGTGGCGTTGCTTGCCCAATCATCATTTCGACCTATAACCTATATGCATCTGATGTTCTTTCCCTCATCAGCTCCATAATTCTGCAATTTTATCATTGTGGCCCACTGACTTGCAAATGATGCAATATGAACTCTTTGGAGCTATCTGGTACTTCTGCATTATCGTGCAGTGATAAGGGTCGTGACCTGGTTTCTTGCATATTTCACACCATAATCCTCTCGTTGGTAATGGATTCAACATTCTTGCTTCCATATATTGCGCGAATGTTGGACATTCGTTCTTGTGGTGTCCTTCCGTCCTGTATATGGTACACCAAACGACTTCTCGTTTGTTGTTGTTCTTATTTCGGTTCAGTTGAAATGTGAGATTCTTCAAATCCTCCTTCATTTCTTCAATAGTTGGGTCTGTCTGCTGGTACTGGTTCTCTTCAAGTTGCAAGGTTTCCTGTAGAGCCTCTTCTTGCGTCTGAAACTTTTGTTGTCGTAAAGGGTATTTTAAGTGTGGTAGTAGTGAGTTGACAAACATGTGTCGATGATGCATATTGATCATAACGTATTTTAGCTTTCCCTTCAGTCACTTGAATCTCTGATCAATCTCCCATACATATTCTCTTAGTTTATGTATTATTTTGATCATCTCATTCACGTACTGATCCTTTGAGCTCGGCTTTTGTAACTCATTAATTAGTAACTTCTTAATTTCTTCCAGTGTCCTTTTCGTCCCAGGGGCACTGTTTGTGTCTAGGCTAATATACCAGTCTAGTGCGCAGTCTTTTAGCGTAATTGTTAGTTGCGTGAGTTTGGTATCTTCATCAATGATTTTTTTTTCTTCCCAGATCTTTGCATAAATGAACAAATGCTTCTCAGGGTCTTCTGCTACTTCTCCTCAAAATTCTGGTAATCTGATGGTAGGATCGTGTCCTTCCATTCTGAATATTGAACTACTAACTCCTCCACATGGTGTAGATACTTGACTAGTGCTGCCGGAACTGGCTCCTCTAGTTTTTTCTCCTTCTGTAGATGTACTTCCTGTTGTCGGACTTCCTCTGAACTTCGGTTGTCTAAACGGTGATGTTCACTTTGGTGTATTAGTCGCACATGGGTTTATGGGTTCTACACTGATATTAATATGGATAGGATGGATGCCTTATCCTTCCGTTCTTGGACCCCTTGTTTTCCTCTCGTATGTTGCATGCAGGATTTCCTCAATCTGATCCATAGACCAGAGGTCCTCTACCTCTTCCTCGTCGCTTGCTGAGCCTTCCCTCGTAGCTATAACTCTCTTCTTGGTGTTCACCTTGTATTGGTAGGGTGCTCCTCTACGCGTCTTTTCTGATGATGCCAAGATCCACTTGATCTGGTCATCATCCATCATGATTGGGTCCAAGGGCTCCTCCTCCTTCTTGTCTTTATTCTTAACTCCTTCTATTTATCCCCTCTCTGTCAGTGCTTCCCCCCTTCCCCCATGCACACAGGGAATTTTAGTTGTCTGATTCCATTGTCATTACCCCTTTTTTGTATAATAGTATCTTAATAGAAGTATACAATGATCAAATGTACCTTCCTCGAGGTCCGCATAGAAATTATTTCTCTGCGGCATTGTATGACTTCACTGTGTCAACTGCAAACTCTGTTATGAACCCTGCAACAATATTGTCAAGCTAGAAGTCTACTACGTGGGTGAATTTGTTGTTCACCTACTGTAAATGCTCAATATGTACTGGGGTCCAATCTAGCTGTCGAATCTGGTTCGTCGCATGGTTATCCTTCAACCTTAGTATCCACTCCTGTAGTAGATGCGGAAGATCATAGAAAAAGACTTCGTGTAAATCAGTAAACATGTATTTGTCCAGATATTTGTGCGGGGTGATTCTAGGGTTTCTATTGTCTTTTTGTGCAAACTCTAGCTCTTTGGTTCTCAACCAAGCTTCGATTTCTACTTTTTTGGGGTTCCACGGTCTCAACATCCCCTTCTAATGGCTCATTGCTCTCTTCTTTTCTTTGTTCTTTTCTCGCTCAATCTATCTCCTCTACTCCGTCTCCCTCTTGTTCCTTCCAACGAAAACATAACCATTTGTTGGTTATTTATTCTCCCTTCTCTATCGTCTGATTTATTGACCCAAGGGTCATGTCTTTTCGGGTGTCCAACAAAGCCTCTAAAACTATCGTCCCTCTTGGTGAACTAGAAGGCAACACAACACATAGAATGCGCTGCGCAGTCTCACCCGAGATAGCTTTAAATGGGTGGTTGTAAGACTTGGGTGTTTACATCCTAAGATTGAGTATGAGATAGGGGTTTGTTAGTCAAGGCCAACTATTAGAAATGGTGATTGCAATCTACTATTATTCGTGATTATGCACTTTCTTCATAGTTTATTCCCTTGACACACCACCATATTTCATAACAATATAATAACTCATTCATTAAGCACAACAATTAATTGCTGAAAGAAAGTAAAGACATACATCCATTCATCACATTACACAGATATTATCATGGTTCATCCCCTCCTGGGTTACGTCCACAAAGATTTGTCTCTTGGATCTTTTGTTACGGTAGTTCTGTATCTCCAGCGTCGCACGCTTACAATTATCCTCAGATGGATAAGATCTATGTGAGGTGAACTATATCACACTAGGCTCCTTAGCCTACAGTCTAATCCTCAGATCTTCCTTCTCTCCTCTCCCCTATAGCTCAACAGCTTACAAAATAGTTCATCACAACATTACATATTGTATCAGCCCGTACATAACTAGTATGAACTATACAAAAGTGAACTAATCAGGAGCCAACCTTACATAAAAAAAAGGGAACCCACCATTATACCTATTTATCTATATGTATATCGATTGGGCTCTTCAGTTGTTTACAATGTATTTCAAAAAAACCTAACCCTAGTACCGTTAGGTCTTCCTCCCATGTGCGCGTGCTGTTCTTCCTTCCATTTTTCACTTTCCTTGTGCACGCTTCCTTGCATGCACGCGTTTTGTGTTTCCCTCCAACTATTACTTTAGTTTCTGCATGCTTTCTTTCCCCACGATCGTCCTTCTTTCCACTTCGACCTTTCTTCTTTCCACTTCCGCCTGCTGCCAACAGTATGGATGGGCCTCAATTTTGAGATCATTCTTGATATTCAAATCAAGAATTACACCACCCATATCATGATTCAAACACATTTTTCCTTACTCTCAAACAACAAATACCTAAATTTATTTATAATCCAATTAAAATCCAAAATATTGATTATTGCAAGGAAATTATAATCCAATTAAAATCCAAAATATTGATTATTGCAAGGAAATTTTCAAGGATGGGCAAGATTTCATCTTCAAATGTTATCAATGTATTATAATTATAATTTCTCATACTCATATTTTTTTTAAGTCAATTCAATTTTTCATAAATCTATGCATCGATGCAACATTTTTGTATAAATATATATTTCATTGTATTTAATGAAGACAAATTATTTTCTTGTTAAATTTTATATTGTTAATAATGTCTCTTGCATTTGTGGATGGTGAAGATGTAGATTTATTTTGGAGAAATTCAAAGGTTGTAGAAGGTAAAGTCTACCCAAGTAGAAAAAAAACTACATTTTAATGATATCAGATATGATTACTTTGTTATCAATGTTAAAAATGTCTTAAATGGAGAGGTTCCATTGTCTTGTCTAAATGAAGAACTAAAGACATTGGTAGACACTCATTGTGGAATGTACTTTATTTCTTGGCCAAATATGAAAATGTGTAAGCATAGTGAATGCTTAGTACCTCAAACAAATTATGGTTTGATAGGTGAATCAATGTCTAGTGATTCAAAGGATGACAATGCTTCAAAGGATGACAATGCTTCAAAGGATGATATTGCTTCAAGGGGTGATTCTACGTTAGACTGTGAATTTTATGGGAAGCAAGATGATTAGGTAAATGTTGGTCCAAAATAAAGGAAGGAATTATTTGCATGCCATGTATACTAAATATTTATGGTCAAGTAAAGAGGAATGCATATCCTTTGGTTTTATCTCAAATGTGCTTAGCAACCACACTATTCAAGGAGAGGTGTTGGGATCACATAGTTTTGGTGTAAAGGTGGAAAGGATTTTATCACCTTGCAATACATGCTCCCTCTTAATGAAACCCTACAAGATAATATATTGGACAATAGAAAAAATATTAGACCATAAAACATTATCTTTATTACATAATACAAGTTCAAAGGATTCAATTCCATCAAAGGCCATCCTCTTCAAATCTTGAAGGTCACAAATTGAAGTTTAAAGGTGTATCGATGAAGCTAACTCATCTATTATCATATAATAATAAGTATGTTTCTGAGGAAACTATTAAAAAATTATTGAAGGAGAAGTGGTACAATTAGGTAGGTTAGATGGTCTTCATTTTGGTATTCATATCTATAAATTATTCACACAAACTTGCACCAACTTAAGTCTATCAGAGGGTTCTTTGATAAGGTGGCCTATTCATTAGATGATGCACCTTAGTGGTGCCCAATTAGATGTGAAGTTGAAGGAAATTTCACCATAAGTAGAGATGAATATGTGAAGATCATTAGAAGATCCACTTCCACAATTGAAATATCCCATTGGTATGATTTTATCTTATGGCCAATCAGTGAAAACAAGGCCATATAATCACCACAAACACCCAATTACAAATTCATCTCATGGATGTGTAACAAAAATAGGTTCGAGTGAAGATGAATATAAATATCTATCCATCAAGAGATTAAGAAATGAAATATGTTGTAAAAATGAATGTATTTCTAAAATACCCAATGGATCATTAACTAATGGGTGGCACTTCATGAAAGAAAAGGGTGATATTGAAAGGAGATAATTTGTGCTCAATTCATTGGAATCAAATGAAATTATAAACAAGAGTGATAACACAAAGAAAATTATCTTTCTTAACATGAAATTTTATGGCAATGAGGTTTGTCAAAATTCATGGTACAAAGGTTTTACACCAAGAGCCACCTTCTTTAGTTACAAGAGGAAATTTCTAAATGGTGGCACAAACAAAGTAAATGGAAATTATGGGTTAGAATGAACTATTCTTAGAAAGATGTTGAATTCAAATTCATATATAGCTCCTCACCAGACTCATTAAGTACATCAATATGGCACAAGGATTCCTCTCTATATTATTTCCTTTGAAATTATACATGGAAAAGGTTCTTCAAAGTGTAATGAGGACCTTTCTAAGATTAAACTTCCTCTAGTGTCATAGTCCAACTTAAGTAATATATGGAGAACGAATTTTACAAATGTTGCAACTACAAAGAACACATTATTTGTAAATTGTGATGAGTTCTTTGAAATTTTACAGAAACTTAGAGTCACCAATGACCCATAAATGGTAAACTATTGGCACCAAGTTAAATATTTTTACAATGAGTGTATTACAAGTTGTCTCTCAACCTAATATGCCCATAAATTGGGACCAAAGAGGAATGTTATCAAATTCTTGAGAATTGTGCATGAAAATATGGACAAGATGAAAATTTCCATACCAAGGATAGGAAGGAAGGAAGGAAAAGTTAGTTAGAACTACCTATAATACCCTAGTTCATCTAATTGGCATGATTATACATAGGCATTAAACTAGGGGTTTTGGTCAGTTTGGCCTCCCTTTTCTATATACATATTCAAACTCCATTGTATCCCCCTTATATTTATGCTTGAACATGTTAGAGGATTGATTAGTTGATGAATTTGGGAATTTGCGATATGATAAAGGGTATTCAATACATACATTTCATAATGCACTTTTAAAAAATGAATCCTATGAAAAGTATCAAGGATATAAGAGAATCCATGTAGGTTTTATCATTCCAAGAGCTTCCTTGAAAAAAATCTCATCGGTTTTATTGTTGTAACTCAATAATTTTGGAGGTGACAACAAGAACCATTAGCTATTTTATTTTGCATCCATACTCATAACAAAGAATTTTTTTATAATTGTATATGTAAGCTTCCTCCCAATTGGTCACACTCATGAAGATATAAATGGAACATATGGGAGGTTATCAAATTGATGCATGAAAATACCAATTTAAAACCCACCATAAAAAAAATTATTCAATACCTATTAGCGTAGCTAACATTCGGGTTGCTTATATGTTCTCGGATCAACATGAACATGTGCTCAAATTCCCTTTTCCTACAATGTTTAATTTCACTCTGTCATAGATAAATTTGTGTGGAAACATCACTACATGGATATACCTCTACACAGAAGCATCGCTGAATAATACCGACGGTGATCCGTCAGATGCAAATCTACACTTAACTCAATAAATAATACCAATGTGTGACAAACAACTATGTGCATGATACTCAACAAATAATACCAATAGTTCACATAAAACTCTACCCGGAGTTTAGAAAATAATATCGATGTGTCGCAGATCATTAAGGGGCGATTCCTCTACACCAAATCGTGGTTGTCTGTTCTACTTTTAAGAAGACAAATACTCAGGAAATACTTTTAAACAAAGTTTTAGAACTTGATTGGAATTAACTACACACAGTCTTTCCTGCAAATTCATACATTAAAATCTCCAAGTGAAAATATACTGAATGAATTCAAAGACATATACCAACAAATTAACACACAAAGAACTCAAGATCTCAATTAAAACATATCATAATTACATTGGTTCTTTCACTCACTCAAACCTTAAACATACATCACATAAATCACTTTACACAGTTCTTTGTCACACCCCTATCTATCCAACCTTCATATACTCTTCAACCTTTTGTCTCCTCCTTCTCTCTCACACATACTTCAATTACAAAAAATCACACATACTTTCGTTACAAAAAAACCTGAGAGCTAGATCCCTCGGGAACTCTAATAAATGCCTAAAAATCCTCTAAGGATTTCCATCAATCCCCTAGATTAATATTTTTGTTCTATTACATAGGAAAACACTTATGCCTTTCAAACCATAAAATCTTTGATACCTTCTAAATATATCATTCTAACTATTATAAATAAATGAAAATTAGGGAACCAACTCCCTTGTAAATGTTTACCAGAATTGACCACATGGGTCAATTCTTGATTTTACTATCAATTGCTCCTGCATTAGATTCCCGAGGAAATAAATAACTATTCATCAGGCTTCAAGGCTTGTGCCATACTTAGAAATTTTTGTTGTTGTCATCCAAGTGACATCCTTCATTTGTTGGCCTTTCCATTTGACTGGCAAATTTAAATAATTTTCCTTGGCTTTGTCACTTTATAATCCAACATTGTCTTAATACATTTTTTCACTGCTCTGGTTAGTTGTCCTTTCCATCCTATGGTCTAATATTCATCACTTATAGGCTCATCTTATGAAACTCCTTTTTCCTCCTTAAAGGGATACAAATATGTAACATTAAATATTGGAAATCCCAATACCAAATTGGAAGTTCTATTTCATATGCATTAGAAGAAATTTTCCTTTAAATTTTACATGGTCCAATATTTTTAAGTTTTAACTTGTTATATGTCCCTACAATAAACCTCTTCTCAAATATGCCATAACCAAGTCACCAACCTAAAAATACACTGGTCTTCTCTTCATGTCTGCTCCCTACTTATACTTGTGGTTGTTGTCTTGCAATTTTTTGTTTGACCCTTTCCTGCAATTCCTTCATTCTTACTACAAATTATTCACCATCAACAATTCTTAATTATTGTTTTTCCAAATTCCTCAACTCATACACTCCCCTTATATGAATTCCATACAAAATCTGGAATGGACTCATCCATGTGTGTCTATTCGGTGAACATTATATGCAAACTCAACTTGAGAAAACATCTTATCCGACTGCTTAGGGTTCTCATTCACAAGACTTCTCAAAATATTTCCCAGACTTCTGTTTACCACCTCCATCTGTCCATATGTATGTGGGTGATAGGTTGAAATAAAACTAATATTAGTATTATTATTCTTCCATAAGGTTCCCTCCAAAGTGTCCCATGTCTCAGGTCTCTATATGAAACTATACTTTTGGTAAACCATACAATCTTTACCACCTCTCTAAAGAAACGATTTTCAATATTTGTAGCATCACTGGTTTTTTTACAAGCAATAAAATGTGTCATTTTAGATAATCTATCAACCAAAACATAAACAACTCATCCTCTTTGTGTTCTTGGAAATGCCAACACAAACTCCATAATCATTGCGCCCCATGGCTTTCCTGGAATGGGTAGTGGTCGATACAAACATGTATATTGACTTTTCTCTTTAAGATGTCAATAATTCTCAGACTTCTTTCACAAATTTCTTCACTTGATTTTTCATACCAGGCCAAAAATAAAAAGAATTTACCTGAGAAAAAGTTTTAACATGTCCAAAATGTGTTGATAGTCCTCCACTGTACTTCTATTTGATTATGTTTTCCCTCATTGAACACTTGATACCTTCTAAATATATGATTCTAACTATTACAAATAAATGAAAAATTAGGGGAACCAACTCCCCTTTGTAAATGCTTATTGGACCCATGTGGTCAATTCTGATTTTACTATCAATTGCCTCAAAGACTAGATTCTGGGAAGAAAATAACTATTCAATGTGCTTCAAGGTCTCAGGCTATACTTGGAAAATTTTGTTGTTGTCATCCAAGTGACATCCTTCATTGGTTGGCCTTTCCATTTGACTAAGTACTGGAAATGCAATTTTCCTTTGGTTTTCTTTGTCACTTTATAATCCAACATTGTCTTAATACATTTTTGCACTCCTCTGGTTAGTTGTCCTTTCCATCCTATGGTCTAATATTCATCACTTATAGGTTCATCTTATGAAACTCCTTTTTCATTCTTGAAGGGATACAAATATGTAACATTAAATATTGGAGAAATCCCAATACCACTTGAAGTTCTATTTCATATGCATTAGAAAACAATTTTCTTAAAATTTACATGGTCCACCTTTTTAAGTTTTAACTTATTATATGTCTGTACATGAAACCTCTCTTTCCTCAAATATGCCATAACCAAGTCACCAAACTCAAAATACACTGGTCTTCTCTCCATGTCTTCTCCGCTTATACTCCTGTGGCTACTCTCTTGCAATTTTTGTTTGATCATTTCCTGCAACTCTTGCATACTTTATGCAAAATCCTCACCCTCAACACTTCTTAATTCTTGTTTTCCCAAATTCCTCAACTCATACACTCCCCTTATATGAATTCCATACAAAATCTGGAATGGACTCATCCATGTGTGTCTATTTGGTGAATCATTATATGCAAACTCAACTTGAAAAAACATCTGATCCGACCGCTTAGGGTTCTCATTCACAAGGCTTCTCAAAATATTTCCTAGACTTTTGTTTACCACCTCCATTTTTCCAATAGTATGTGGGTGATAGGCTGAAATAAAACTAATATTAGTATTAATATTCTTCCATAAGGTTCTCCAAAAGTGTCCCACAAATCTTGTGTCTCTATATGAAACTATAATTTTGGGTAAACCATGCAATCTTACCACCTCTCTAAAGAAAATATTTGCAATATTTGTAGCATCACTGGTTTTTTTACAAGCTATAAAATGTGTTATCTTAGATAATCTATCAACCAAAACATAAATTGAATCATTACCTCTTTGTGTTCTTGGAAATCCAAACACAAACTCCATAATCACTGCGTCCCATGGATTTCTTGGAATGGGTAGTGGTCGATACAACCATGTATATTGACTTTTCTCTTTAGCATGCTGAAACATTCTGCACTTTTCCACAAATTTCTTTACTTGATTATGCATACCAGGAAAAAAACAAAAAACATTTACTTGAGAAAAAGTTTTATCATGTCCAAAATGTGTTGATAGTCCTCCACTGTACTTCTCTTTGATTATGTTTTCCCTCATTGAACACTTGATACATTCTAAATATATCATTCTAACTATTACAAATAAATAAAAAATTAGGGAACCAACTCCCTTAGTAAATGTTTATTGACCCATGTGGTCAATTCTTGATTTTACTATCAATTGCTCCTGCATTAGATTCCCAGGGAAGAAAATAACTATTCATGAGGCTTCAAGGTCTGTGCCATACTTAGAAATTTTTGTTGTTGTCATCCAAGTGACATCCTTCATTTGTTGGCCTTTCCATTTGAGTAAGTACTGGAAATACGATTTTCCTTTGGTTTTCTTTTTCACTTTATAATCCAGCATTGTCTTAATACATTTTTGCACTGCTCTGGTTAGTTGTCCTTTCCATCCTATGGTCTACTATTCATCACTTATAGGCTCATCTTATGAAACTCCTTTTTCGTCCTTGAAGGGATACAAATATGTAACATTAAATATTGGAGAAATCCCAATACCACTTGGAAGTTCTATTTCATATGCATTAGAAGAAGTTTTTCTTAAAATTTTACATGGTCCAATCTTTTTAAGTTTTCACTTGTTATATGTCCCTACAGTAAACCTCTCTTTCCTCAAATATGCCATAACCAAGTCACCAAACTCAAAATACACTGGTCTTCTCTCCATGTCTTCTCTCTGCTTATACTTGTGGCTACTCTCTTGCAATTTTTGTTTCATCCTTTCCTGCAACTCTTGCATAATTTTTGCAAAATCCTCACCCTCAACACTTCTTAATTCTTGTTTTCCCAAATTCCTCAACTCATACACTCCCCTTATATGAATTCCATACAAAATCTGGAATGGACTCATCCATGTGTGTCTATTTGGTGAATCATTTTATGCAAACTCAACTTGAGAAAACATCTGATCCGACTGCTTAGGGTTCTCATTCACAAGGCTTCTCAAAATATTTCCCAGACTTTTGTTTACTACCTCCATTTTTCCAATAGTATGTGGGTGATAGGCTGAAATAAAACTAATATTAGTATTAATATTATTCCATAAGGTTCTCCAAAAGTGTCCCACAAATCTTGTGTCTCTATATGAAGCTATAATTTTGGGTAAACCATGCAATCTTACCACCTCTCTAAAGAAAATATTTGCAATATTTGTAGCATCACTGGTTTTTTTACAAGCAATAAAATGTGTTATCTTAGATAATTTATCAACCAAAACATAAATTGAATCATTACCTCTTTGTGTTCTTGGAAATCCCAGCACAAACTCCATAATCACTGCGTCCCATGGCTTTCTTGGAATGGGTAGTGGTCGATACAACCATGTATATTGACTTTTCTCTTTAGCATGCTGAAAAATTATGCACTTTTCCACAAATTTCTTCACTTGATTATACATACCAGGAAAAAAATAAAAAACATTTACCTGAGAAAAGGTTTTATCATGTCCAAAATGTGTTGATAGTCCTCCACTATACTTCTCTTTGATTATGTTTTCCCTCATTGAACACTTGATACCTTATAAATATATCATTCTAACTATTACAAATAAATGAAAAATTAGGGAACCAACTCCCTTGGTAAATGTTTATTGACCCATGTGGTCAATTCTTGATTTTACTATCAATTGCTCCTGCATTAGATTCCCGAGGAAGAAAATAACTATTCACCAGGCTTCAAGGTCTGTGTCATACCTAGAAAATTTTTTTGTTGTCATCCAAGTGACATCCTTCATTGGTTGGCCTTTCCATTTGACTAAGTACTGGAAATACGACTTTCCTTTGGTTTTCTTTGTCACTTTATAATCCAACATTGTCTTAATACATTTTTTCATTGCTCTGGTTAGTTGTCCTTTCCATCCTATGGTCTAATATTCATCACTTATAGGTTCATCTTATGAAACTCCTTTTTCCTCCTTAAAGGGATACAAATATGTAACATTAAATATTGGAGAAATCCCAATACCACTTGGAAGTTCTATTTCATATGCATTAGAAGAAGTTTTTCTTAAAATTTTACATGGTCCAATCTTTTTAAGTTTTAACTTGTTATATGTCCCTAC
>SNQJ01S0016420.1:96267-116698 GCA_010110895.2 Picea sitchensis | reverse complement strand
TATCATGCTGAAAAATTCTGCACTTTTCCAGAAATTTCTTCACTTGATTATGCATACCAGGAAAAAAATAAAAAACATTTACCTGAGAAAAAGTTTTATCATGTCCAAAATGTGTTGATAGTCCTCCACTGTACTTCTCTTTGATTATGTTTTCCCTCATTGAACACTTGGGTACACACAACTTACTATTCTTTAATAACAATCCTTCCTGTAACATGTAGTCTAACCAATTACTCATATTGCTGGAAGCTGGATTTTCACAAGATGCATAAGCATCTTTGAAATATGCATCATCTCGATGCATTTCCTTTAAACCATCAAATCCTAAAGTGTTGACTTCAAATTCTTGCAAAATTAAATTAATTGTACTTAATGCATCAGCAAATTTATTTTCTTTACCACTTGTGTGTTTAATCACGAAGTTAAAATTATGCAGAAATTCAACCCACTTAGCATGTTTTTGATTAAGTTTTGGTTGACTACTTATAAATTGTAATGCCTGATTGTGAGTGTACATAACAAATTCTTTGCGCACGAGGTAATGTCTCCATTTCTTCATTGCTTTAACAATTGCATAAAACTCCTTATCATAAGATGGATAATTATGTTTATCCTCATTCAGTTTCTCACTAAAATATACAATTGGCCTTTGTTCCTGGCTTAGTACATCTCCTATTGTAGTCCCACTGGCATTAGTATCAACTTGGAAAGGCTTATCAAAGTATGGAATAGATAAAAATATGTTGTTCAATGATCTTATTCTTCAAAATTTGAAGTTTTTGGTCAACTGCCACTGTCCACTTGAATGGTTGTATGTTCTCTTTGATAGTCTCAATAATTGGAGCACAAAACTGATTGAAATTTCTAATAATTTTTCTATAAAAAATAACCCATGGAAACTTCTTACCTCAAACACACTTCTTGGAGTATGCCAACTTACTATTTCTTGGACCTTTTTTGGATCCATATTTAAACCATCCTCAAATATCATAAATCCTAAATATATGAGTTCATTCTTCATAAAACTACATTTCTGCAAATTAATCAACTTGTTTTCATGTAAGGTACTCAAAACCATCTTGATGTGTCTCAAGTATTCTTCCTTTATTTGACTATATATCAATATATCATCCAAATATACTATTACAAATTTCCCAATAAATTCTTTCAAAAACTCATTCATTAATCTCATGAAAGTACTTGGAGCATTTGTGAGCCCAAAAAACATCACTAACCATTCACATAATGCACTAGTTTTTTTTTAAAGTCGTTTCCCATTCATCTCTTTCCATGATCCTTAATTGATGATATTCACTCTTTAAATAAATCTTTTAAAAATACTTATCTCCACTCAAACAATCTCACAGATCATCAATTCTAGGTAATGGAAATTTGTACCTTATTGTGATCTTATTGATTTCTCTTGAATCATCACACATGTTCCATCCTCCATCTTTATTTGGGCCTATTATTATTGGAACACCACATGGACTGAAAACTCTCCTTTATCAATCATTTATCAAAGATATCTTACACTTATTCTTTATCTCTTCATTCTCTTAAGGTGTCATTCTATATGTTGTTTTGTTAGGTAAACTTGCTCCTGAAATTAAATCAATATGATGAATAATACTCCTTATAGGGGGTAATCTATTTGGAAATTCATCAACTATAATTTCAACAAACTCATCCACCATAACTTTAAATTCTGCAGACAAATCATCTGAATTTGTACTTGTAAGTATTACCTTGGGTTTTCTAGTCAAAGAAAAATGTACCTCCTCTTTCTTGATTTCTTGCAACAATTCCTTTACTCAAGAACAACACACTAGGACCAACTTCTTCTTTGGCTCCATCATCCTACAAAGGTAACAATACATGCTTGTCTCCATCTTTTTCCAGAGAATAAATGTTCCTCCTACCATCATGAATGAATTTTATGTCGTACTTCCATGGCCTTCCCAACAAAACATGGCAGGAATCCATAGGCATTATGTCACATAATACCTCGTCCTTGTAGCTACCAATTTGAATTTCCACCTTACACTGCTCATTCACCAAAACCCGATTTCCTTTTTGCAATCAAGAAAATTTGTAGGGAGTGGGATGCACTATCATATTCAGTCCAAACTTCTCTACCATTTCATTGGAAACCAAATTATTTGTGCTACCAGTGTCAGTAACAACTTTGCAACACTTACCTCCTAACTTGTGTACAATCCTAAATAGACTTTTCCTCTGAGATGTTTCTTTAGATTCGTTCTCTGATTTGATCAAAAATATTTTTAACAACAATGATTATCCTACCTCAAGAACTTCTTCTTGTGTGACTACATTCATTGTCTCTTCTTTAGCTTCTGCTATATTTTCATTTTGATGACATGCTGATTTATTTTCTGGACAGTGCCATGACATATAACCTGTCTTTCCACAAGTATAACATCTAAATTCTCTATCTCCTCTACCTCTGCCTCTGAAGAAAAATATTCCACCTCTTGATGATTGACTACTTGAGCCTGAGCTTCCTCCTTCATCTCTCGGAGTCTGAAATCTCCCTTTGTTAATGGATTGTCCTTTTCCTCTTGCTGGACCTCTTCCTATGTTCTTTTGGCTATGTTCTCTGGCCATCCTCTCATCTTCCTTAAAATATTCTTGATATGCACCCTCAATTTTATTCAAGAACAAATGATAATTTCATCTTTTATATCATACCTCAAGCCATTAATATAACTAACAACCTTTTCAACATCTTCTTCAATATGACTAGCTCTAATTGTCAATCTATAAAATTATTCTGTATATTCTTTCATAGTCATAGACTTATGTCTAAGATTTTGTAACTGTCTAAACAAATTCAGTCGGTAATCCTTATGCATTAACTTTATTTTGAACTTAGGAATCATCTTATCCCAATTCTTAATCTTGGATTTACCTTTTCGGTTCCTGATAGCTTGCAATTCATCCCACCATAGAGTTATGTGACCTTTTAGCCTTGTCACTGCATACTTTACCTTCTCTCCTTCATCTACATATTCATAATCAAAGTATTTCTCTGAGGAATTAATCCAATCAATCAATTATTCGACATTCAGGTTACCTTCATACATAGGTACCTCTACCTTTGGTCTGGCACCGATCTTTTTGACCACCCTTATAAATCTCTCTTATGTTATTTCTTCTTCTTCCTCTTCCTCGGAGGTTGTTTCTTCTTCACTTTCACTAATATCTCCTGTATCAAGTTCCATCTTCATGGATGTCTTCATACCTTCCATATTTTCTCGGAGTTGCCTCACCTCCTATTGGAATTCCACATTTGCAACTGGTATGCCTCGACCCCTTCTCTTGGAAGACATCTTCTTTTTCTCCACGAGAACACTTATTGTGTAAGCTCTGATACCAAACAATGATGGCATAAACCAACAATTTCAACCCACAATCACAAAGCTTTTAATACTCTATCAACAACTAACATTTGACCTGCTTATCTTCCCTCGGATCAAAACTAACAGGTGCTCAAATTGCCTTTTCCTACAATGTTGAATTGTGCTCTGTCATAGATAACTCTTCACGGAAAAATCAGTACTTGGATGTACCTCTATGCGAAAGAATCAATGAATAATACCGACAAGATATGTCACAGACAACTCTACATGTGGAACTCAACAAATAATACCAATGTGTTGCAAACAACTCTAATCTGTCGTAGAAAACTCTACGTGTGGTACTCAACAAATAATACTAATGGTTCATAGAAAACTATGCACAAAGTAAAAAAAAAAAATATCGATGTGTCACAAATCATTAAGGGGTGATTCCTCTATGACAAATCATGTTTGTTTGTTCCTATGAAGAAAAATACTCAGGAACTATTTATAAACAGAGTTTTAGAACTTGGCTGGAATTAAATGCATACAGTCTTTCCTGCGAATGCATACATTAAAATATCCAAGCGACAAGATGTTGAATGAATTCAAATACATATACCAACAAATTAACACACATAGAATTGGAGATCTAAATTAAAACATATTAGAATTACTTTGGTTCTTTCAGTCACTCAAACCTTAAAAATACATCACAAATATCACTTTACACAGTTCTCCGTCACACCCCTATCTATCCAAACTTTGTATACTCTCCTTCTAACCTTTGTCTCCCCTCCTTATCTCTCACACATACTTCTGTTAAATAAAAGTCGAGAGCTAGATCCCTCATAAACTCTAACAAATGCCTAAAAATCCTCTAAGGATTTCTATCAATCCCCTAACTTAGTATTTTTGTTCTATTACATAGGAAAACACTCACACCAATATTCGATACCTTATAAAGATATCATTATAATTATGACAAATAAAGGAAAAATTAGGGAACCAACTCCCTTGGTAAATGTTTATTGACCCATATGGTCAATTCTCGATTTTACTGTTAGATTCTCTTGCGTCACAAATCAACTGAAAAGACATGATATATTACTACTGCCACATATCATGTAAAACTATAGAATGGTTCGATATGAAAGAAAATTCACTCCATACTTGAGTGAGGAGATTTATAACTTTAAGGACTTTGTGGGGAAACACTTATTGGGTGGAAGACATAAGATCATGGGTATCAAATATTCCAAATACTTAAAATTCAATATGGTTGATGGCATCACTGTCATGCAATATAAGGAAACTATTAGGGATGATAATTGGTCTCATTGCATAAATATATGGAAAAATGGGGCTAATCGAACAAACTTCCATAAGGGGGAACCAACATTGTCACCATTCAAAACATTAAAAGAGATGGAAGACTTGAAGAACAAATAAATTCATGTGTTACTCATTCTAGTGCAACAACAAAAGATGAAGGGGAAGAACAATGGCTTTCAAAGATAACATATTAGGAAAACATTTTGAAGGATTTAAGTGCCCTTAGTTAATCAAGAAATTCCAAGAGGTTCTTTTTGGTTGAAAACAAGACAAGAATCAAACACAAACAATGAAAATCAATAACAACCTTATCTCATGGACGACTATCTAAGTCAAAGGTTCCATACTATTGATGAAATATATGTAGTTTAACAAGCCTACATAAAAGTTTGATCAAAGAAAAGATGTGAAAAAATATCATATGCTCATTAATGTACGACCAAGTGATAATAAGCCAATATGGTTAGGAAATTCATTGGGTGATGTCTACAAATATATAGATGATATTGAGAGATAGCAGGTTCTAGTTCAATGGGGGAAACCCAATGAAGGATATGCGGGTTGGGATAAAAAACTAAAGAGTGGAAAATTGGAAGAGATAAAGATGATCTCATTGAAGTGGATAACATCATATGTTAATGGGAACTACGAGAAAATGCAAAGTAAGATAAAGTAAAAAAAATGAAAAGGGGCATATGGAAATTAAGGTATATCAACAAGAAGTGGAAAATATATGTGATGACGAATGAGACTTTTTTTTCTATATTTGAAGAAATATAAAGATATTTTCACCCATGACCCAAGATGTGGGTTTTTAAGAGAAATTTATTGATATCATATGATGAATGTGCCTTCGAATATTATGCTACCAAGAAAATATTTTGTAGGATCATATAAAAATAAATGGAAAAAAAAACATATTAAAATAGATTTATTCAACTTGTTTGGGATATTCCTTTTTGTTATCACCTTATTGAACCCAAAAAACTCTCATGAAAAGTTACATCCAAAATCAAGCCTTGTCTTTGTACGTTTTCAAATATTGACAATTTTCATACTTAGCCAAAATCCCTTATCCTTTTTGAACCATTTGAATGTTTGAAATATTTTCATTCTTTTCCTTGTTCGAACCTTGATTCTTCCTCGATTCCTAAACCGGGCCATGCTTTAACTGTTAGTGTTATTTTCCAATGCATCCAACTAGTATTAGTTGTAAGTGCATGTAGGCATCCTTATCTTCCCATATTCAATAACTATCCTTTTATAATGGTGGACCTCTTCCCGTTGTTATATATAGTGGGAATCCCTTATATTGAATAAAAAATAACAAATATGCATTTGTTGTTTTGTTCTATGGAGTCTAGGTTCATGTATGACCCAAGTTAGACCCATATTTATATGGTATCAGAGCAGGCACTTCTTTCCCTGTTGGTTTTTGTGAGAGCGTATTTAGCTCTCATTTATATACTACCTAGCTTTGACCCTCGTCTCTTGTTGATTGATTGGATTTTGTTTACTTCCATATCAAGGTCTTCATTCTCAAATCTTCCTTGATCTAGAGATCAATGGCTCTCCTTTTGTGACTTTATGGATTTGTATCTTCAATATCTACAACCGACCTCATGGTTTAATCTATAATGATTCGTGTGTATCTAATTGGTGTTCATATCCTACANTTCATTCTCAAATCTTCCTTGATCTAGAGATCAATGGCTCTCCTTTTGTGACTTTATGGATTTGTATCTTCAATATCTACAACCGACCTCATGGTTTAATCTATAATGATTCGTGTGTATCTAATTGGTGTTCATATCCTACACAGATCTTGAGATCTGAATTCTTTCGTTGACCAGATAGTACCAACAACTTCCTTTGAGGTAAATCTAGTAGCAACAACAATCATTGATCATCATCTCTGCCATCTACTACAGATCTAGTGCTTTGAAAATAGGTCATTATTCTAAGAGGCATCTGGTTTTGGGTCATTAAATCTACCCGTGCACTGCCATTTTCATTGGGATTTCTAGTGGGTGGAAAGTTTCAC
This sequence comes from Picea sitchensis, assembly GCA_010110895.2. NCBI lineage: Eukaryota > Viridiplantae > Streptophyta > Pinopsida > Pinales > Pinaceae > Picea > Picea sitchensis. Next base: position 109,957 of record SNQJ01S0016420.1, on the reverse strand, counting down.
ACTTTTGGGATTGTTGTGAAAGACCAACAACTATGTCTCTCTTCCCTAGATTTATGGTGAAATGTATGTGTTATTCATGATGGGTGCATATACTTTATGTTGTGTTTGAAAGATGGATTTTCATCTTGATTTGTAGTATGGAGAACCTATATCGGTCATTGGATTGCTCCATGAATATGCCAATATTTTTTTATCTCATCGCAAATGTGGAGGGTGATTTCCTCTATTGTTCTCTAAGAAAAATTCCAAACAAGAAAATCGAATAGATGCGATTAATTGGAGAAGAGGGTATGACATTGTTATTATTATTAAAAACCAAATTATTTTGATTACAAATTGGGGTTTTATTAGATAGAGGGATATCACTATCATCAGCAATGAAAACAACAATAACACAAAAGTTGCCATCACTAGTTTTGCTTTATGTGGGGATGTTAGAAAAACATGATCTAGAGAAATAAAATAAAACAAATGCAGAAATAAAACACAAAAGATACATAATACAATAGAGACATGGATATATGTGGTTCACGTAATGTGGACTACATCCACCAGATAAATTGTCAGGTCCTTCCTTTATTATTATCCAACAAATGAAGGGATACAACCTACAACACATCTGATGTAACTTCCTCTTCTTTATCTCACAGTCTCCTCTCTCAGAATACAATATTCACTCTCATCCATAGCTAAAATACAATGCCCCTCATACAAAAAAAGAGGGTTTCCTTGTAGGGAAAAAAATACCTAACATAACCTCTACCGTCATATCTGCAACCTTATTATGAATGGTCCAAATTGACTACGAAATTACAATATTTTACAAGGAAATTTTTACCAAAAATTCAATTCGTGGGCGCTGCCACCAAATCCCTTGCGAGGGGCGAGATCCATTAGTTGTATTCACCCCCCATGGACCCCCTGATGATAATAGTGGGGGTGGGGGGATCCCCCCCATTAGGAAATGGGATCCAAACATAGTCGAAACAAACCTATGAATCACAAAGATAATCAGGCTCCACAACCAATAGGGGGATCTCAACCCAAAGGTCACATATGCCCAAACCAACAAATTTTTCATTCCTATGGGAACAATAAATTCATTTTGAGTCTATCATGATAGAATGACCCATCACTACGTTGGCTATGGATATGTCAATTTCCTTAACCTTGTAGACGTCATTGGCACGTGGGTTTGTTCTTTTATAGTTCCAGTTTTTTCAAGTGGATGTGGAGGGGCCATTGGCACATGGATTTGTGGTAGAAGGAGGAGCTTGGCTTGAAATCAATTGGCCATTGTGTTTAGCCAATCAAACAAGTTCTCATTTTCATGTGAAGGATTTTGTGTTTTCCGAGGTTCATGGCATAATTGTTTGCCACTTTATTGTATTTTGGAGTTTATTGGAAGTATTTTTACAATAACTCTTACATGAAGCCTCCATTTTTATTTTTATTTTATGCATTGAGAATACCAATTTAATTTCTTTACATTAGTTGGTTTCACACCATATTTGATTCCTTTTTATATTCTTATTTGTTTCTCACGGGCGGGATAAATTAAGAAAATTGATTCCTCACTTGTACATGGGTACCTATCACAACCTTGTTTGTTGGGCCCCATATCGAGGATTGTTGTCCATGATAGACTTTATTTTTGGTAGCTCTCTTTTGGACCTTGAGTAGTGGATTTTGGGCCACTTGTGAAAATATTCTTAGAGTTTCACCAAGCATTTATCTCCATGACCAGCCTTGTTTTTCGAAACTTGGAGGTATCCACTTTGGAGTGTTTTTTGCATGGTTCTTCAACGTCGGTGTCACGTTGAACTACACCTCCACACTTTTCCATCATTTATGACATCCAAATTTTCATAATCTATGGCCACCCAGTTCAACATTATGGGGGATGGTATGTAATTCTTCCTCGGGTGATTCTTTATTCTTAACCATTTTTTTTCGATATCAACTATTTTTAAGAGTGAGCCTTGTATCAAGCATTGATTCCTATTTTGACTCAATAGTTTTAGTGGCTAGTGACCCATGAACTTGGGAGAGATGGATTGGTGTCCATAAGGACACTCATTTTATGATGTTTTTATCAATTTTACATGAGTACTTGATCAATGTTTTTGAGTCAGGAATCATTTCAGAGGATCGATCGCTTTGCTTGAGAAGTTTGAAATTTGTTGTTTGAATTTCTACATGGATCTTTGATGGCATTGAAAACTTGGAGTTAGCTACCCCTCTTTATATTTTTGGCCATACTTCCTATTTGGAACATTCAACATATTTGAGCCTCATTTATCATTTTATTATTGATGGTGGTTGCTTCTATTTGAATCCTTTATTATGGTTCCTCATCGGCACTTGTTTTTTTCTAAAGCATTTATGTGGTGGTTTTCGATGTTTTCCATTTTCATGCCTCTACCACTGAACCACTTCTACGTCAAAATTTAACCAAGTTCATTGAAGTTACTTGGCTCCCCTCTTCATATTTTTGGTCATAGTTCCTAATTGGATCTTTCAGCCTCCAGGAGTCTCTTTATTTTTCCATTCAATGCATCATTGGAGATATATAGTTTCAACTTCAATTCCCTTTTCAACATTATCATTTTTATCTCTTTTGGAGAGGGGTTTTTTCCTATGGATTTTTCTCTTTTTCTCCACGTATGATAGTTTGTACTTGGGTACCTAATAAGGCCTCTTTGTCAAGACTCATTTTTTTCTTATGTTTACTCCCTATGTTTCTCTTAAGGGGGGGTGTTAGTGTTATTTTGCAATGCAGCCAACTAGAGTTAGTCGTAAGTTCATGAAGGAATCCTTATCTACCGATATGTCATAGTTATCCTTTTCTAATGATGGGCCTCTTCATATTGTTATTTATAGATGGAATCCCTTGTATTGAATAACAAATAACATATATACATTTTTTGTTTTGTTCTATGGAGTCTAGGTTCATTTATGATCCAGTTTAGATGGAAATGGAAATACCTTCCTTGGTTTGAAAAACTTGAAGGCCAAGGAAATAATGCAAATAGCCTAATTCTGTCATTACAAATGTATTTTTAAGGCTAGATTTCACATAGATTAAATGTTTTGTGTCACTACCAGTGAGGATGAGGTCATCAACATAAAGAACAAGTATTATGAGATGACTTCCTACTTTCTTGGTATATGCATTAGGTTTAGAATGACATCTAGAAAAGTTGATGTCAATAAGAAAGTTGTCCATTTTGGCATGCCAAGATCAAGGAGATTTCTTAAGACCATAAAGAGATTTCTTGAGGAAACAAACAAGGTTGCAATCATTATGGACATAGCTAGGAGGTTGTTCCATGTATATTTATTCTTGCAAATCCCCATGGAAGAAGCAGGATTTAACATCATCTGATGGACCTCCCATTTATGTGAGGTGGAAAGGGATAGGACAAGGAAGATGGAATTTATTTTGGATATGGGGGAAAAGGTTTCATTACAATTTGGGTTAGACCTGGATTTCTACATTAACTTGGTCAAACTTTTCATTTTAGTCATTTTCTAAATTAGGTCCTCAATTCACTTGTTCGAACTTTTCCATTGTCCCGATTTTCAAAATGAACCTGATTTTTAGATGGGGCCCAATTTTAGATCAGGCTCAATTTCTGAATCGAGACCTTTCCAACCTCTTCAAGCTTTTCCATTGTCTTTAGTTATAAATTATGCATGGGCTCTTGATAGAGCCCTCATTTAACTTACTTCTTGTTTAATTTCTAGTGCGGGGCCAATTTCCAAATAGGGCCCCTTCTTTCCCCTTGTGAGAGATAGGGGGAAACCTAGGGGACAACACTTTCTAATAAAAATATGTCATGTTACGATAATTTTATAAAATGATATTCACACTATTGAAAATCGATAATGAAACTGTTTCAAACCAACAATCACACTATTGGAAACCAATAAGCACTCTTTTGAAAACCAATAATCACACTTTTGGAACATGATTTAAGTCTAAATCCTCACCAGGGAATCTAAGTATAATGAAATTGGCATTGAATATGTGTTATTAGTGTTTGTGACAAAATCAAATCAAATAATATTGTACAATGCATAGGATGGGATTGGTGCCAAGAAAGGTAGGTATTTAGCAATGTGCAATATAATAGGAAAATCCATGGGTATTTACAATGTGCAATATACTAGTATATTGCATGTGGAAAAAAGATGATGAATTTCTCAACACCCATCATAGAGGAATATCTCTCATCCCATGGATTGATGCATGGATGTAAGAACAAGGCAATTCCATATTATACAAAACAAAGTGTTCATAGAGGTTGTCATGATAGTTTGTGATTGTAAGAATTATCTATTGTTTAATGGATATTGCTCACCTCTAGTGAAAATGGATCACAACCATATGTTTTCTACTCTCTCTGCATTCCTACCCAAAAAAATGTGAGAAAGGAAAAAAGTTAAAGAGTGATTAATAACTACCAAGTTGAAAAGGATTAATTGTTAGTCAGTTCAATTAGGTGAACTCTGCTACATTGAATTATCGACCTGGATATTGTAAACTGATGAAGTGAAATGAAAAATATATGCAGGTATTATATCTATCTATTTATGCAAAAGGAAAAATTGTTCACTTCCTTAGCTACATAAACAAAGTTATGTTTAGCTGCAAAAATATCATAGTATTTGCTAATAATGCACAAACATAATAAAAAAGATACAAGGATCATTCTAAACACTTAGGATCATCAATCTACTGGATTTTTAATAACAATATTTAAACCATATAAGGCAATGAGAGTTCATGATGATGTGATAACAATCAATTATTCAATTAACGTATGTTGTGTTAGTTACCTTGTGTAAACAGAAATGAATAAATTTTCATAAAGATAAATCAATAGAAATGTAAAATATCACAACTGAATAAGAAAAAAATACCAATGGTGAAACAAATGACCAACATACTCCTCCTCGGGGGGCCCTCCTGGCTCGGGGAACACTACCTAGAAAAGATTGTACGAAATAATCTCTTGTAAACGTAAAACATATAACTCTCGAAAATGCATAGTAACCAGAACTGATATATTAATTCGATCAACAATATGATTACACAACAGTCTGATATCAAAATATAGTTTGTAGTTATACATGTCTGACAACCCATATTTATACAATGTATATGAGATCGCATCATCATCACTTCACAGATCTCACAAACTATTTACAAAAAATTACAGATGCATATATGCAGAATCAGTTATAACAACTTCGTGGATGTATGGAATAAGATTTTATTATCCATGTATTGGATAAATTAATGAAAGAATGCATGAATTTCTCTCATACAATCTCGTTCATTTCTCGTGTTGATTCTATGAAAAACCAGCTTGCGCAACTCAACCACTTGTTCATGTTTGACTGTGGGTTTGACTTTCCTTCTATGTTCATATGGAGGATCCTTGGATTGAACTGATAGGTGGACGAGCTTAAGGGATCAATTTTACATCTTCCATAAGTCAAGGTTCAATCCTGAAGTGATCGCGGACCTATAGAGCAATGATTTCATTGTAGAAACTTGTTTAGTGATTAGGCTATATAACTATATTTTGAGTTGCTATAGAATCAGAGATTATGTAGATACTCAATAATAATAACCATTAAACCAAATTTGCATAAAGAAGAATGGAAATAAGAATAAAATGGCCAATTTTCCTCTAATGTCCTTCAATACACATGTTTTGTAGTTGATCATGAAATATATGACAAAAAGGAATAAAATAGGGTATAATTGGTTCATAGATATGGGATTTTGGATGGAAGTTTAGGAATGTGACAAAAATAGTTTTTTTTAGGACTCAACATCTCCCCCACACGGAAGATGTTGTATGTCCTCATGCAACCAAAATTACATTATGCTTCCTCCAACAAAACGTCAAAATTGTTGGCCCCTTTCTTCCTAAGATCTATCTAAAGCATCAATCAAAATGTTCAAGCCTGAAGAAGAGTCTTGTACATGACCCGTGACCTTATTCATCTTTGTTCTCAATCTCCTAATACAGATTCTACCTAACCTAATTTGTATGTACTATTTTCTGGCCTTTGTTGCTAGCAATTTCTTCTGAGATTCCAATTGTTCTTTATTCTTTTGTAACTGGGTAATCTTGCCGTTCACAACATCATTTTCTGATTTAATATGACTATCAAGGAGTGTCAACTCCTTGATCTCCTCTTTTAATTCCATGATATTTCCAACCCACCTCTTTTTAAATATGTGGAAACTAGTTCAATTATTGGTCCATTATCAATTTTGGTGGCTTCATGAATTTCATAATCAATCATGAACTCATTAAATACTATGTCTACTTCATCATAGTCATAAGTTGGAAAATTATTTTTGTTTTCTAAACTGGGAGATGGACTAAGAAATGACTCAAACCTGGTCTTTTTTTCTTTATTTTGTCCCCTTTACATTGGTCAACGACTCCTTATCGGATTCTTCAAGCTCAATGATGTCTTTGTATTGAACTTGGATTCTATCATGTTTTTTTGCAGTTGAACCTTTCATCATACTTTTGGTTGTCCTCTGCACGATGGCCTCAATTTTTCTTTTTGTGTTCTATAAAACCTCTGCTCTTCCTCCTAGTTCATGAGATTTTGAATTTTCATCTTCTACATTCAAATTATTGTCCTTGAATTTATTAATTTATTTTGGTGTGCTTCCTCGACAACGTCCTATGGATTTTTTAGGTTCAAGGTTCGAAGCCATGACCTCTTTTTTTGTCTTTCATTTTATGCTCTTCTTCTTCTCTGTTGCCTTAGGCTTTGGTGTCTTTCTTTCATTTTTTGGTTATGTAACCTTCTCGACATTTGCAACCTTTCATGCTTATGTATGCTCCGATTACTCTTCTTCTAGTTCTATATTTTCCAACTCATGAACTTCGGTAACTGTTTCCAATATTTTTAACTTGGAAACCCTCGGCTTTGTACCAGGAACCTTGTTTTTGGTGCTTTTTTGTTTCGACCCTTTGGCCTTCTATTGTACTAGAGCCTTAACAAAATCATTGTGAATTAGGAATTGGTCCCAATTGTCATTATTTTCTTGAAGGGATTAAACCAACATTTTTATCAACCCGAAATGAAATAAGCTACCCTCTAAAATCCTAGGGTTACACTATATAGATAAAGCCATTTTATTCAAATTGTTTGTTAAATTAAAATGCATATCTAACTCATACCCCTTTACAAAATTCATAAGCAGTCTGAGATGATAATAAAACACCAAACAATACCTTCCTTCATAGGTTACATATTTTTGAAGGATGAACACAATATCATGCCATTTCTTTTTTAATGCAGAGGTGGGCATACCTTTCTTCCAATTAGTTGTGTGTGATAGGTCTTTGAGAAGTATTTCCATATTTATCTTTTGATCCTTTGATTCTTTAACCATGGTTCACCACCCTAAGTTAGCCCTATGACTTGCGAAATGAATGCCTCTGATAATTCTAGCTCGAGATTACCAATTCGAGCCCTTGTGCCATCAAATTTTTTCGCAAAATCCTTGGTTACCTGCTTCTTGTGCCCCTGGAATGTATGTAAAAAGGGAAACCATCAAGCTCTCTGAAATCACCTTATGCATTTCATATATGCTTCTATAATTTCAATCCGAAACGACTCATATATGACCATAGGTCTCGTTCTTCGAATTTGCAGAGTTAGTAACAATTCCAACTAAACCAAGAATCTTTGTCACAGTAGAAAATGGGAAACAACAATGAATATATGGTGTATTTTATGGATAAGGAGAAAAATTCAGGTGACTTCAGCAATGATGGAGTTCATAATTCAAAATCTTGTAAAATTTCATGTCATCATTACAACTCATGGTGGCGCTCCTTCATGATTGGATCGACTTATTGGTCCAATCAATCACTATGTTGTTATAATGCATGACGAAATATAATTTTGACATGCATATTAAAATTATTGTATAGAGTGTTTAATATGATCAATCACATAGTTAAGGTATGGTTTCAAATGTATGATTAGATAGGTGACATCAAATTCAAGCATTCTAGTAAGATGATAGGATAGACTTAGGAAAATAGAGTAAATGTGTATTGAAACTCAGGTTTTCCCATCCTTTGCTTAATTTATAATTCTAAATGCATAGATGATTTAAAAATTTATTACCTTCTTTATTTTACGTATATCCTGAATATTTTTTCACCTCTAGAATTGGAGCTATAGCATGTATAAATTTGAATGTTGGTTATGTTGTTGATGATTTTTTTTGTTGCATACTTTAAAAGAAAGTTATGGAACTAAAAATGAAGGTTCTGAAGATGAAGAATTCTCATGTTGATGGATAATGTTGAATAATACTTAAGTGTACTGATGTTTATGGAGAATTTTGAAGAGTGTTGCTACTGAAGATGATGAATTGAATATGAAGATGAGTTGAATCTACTACTACTGATAAAATCTCTAGAATTGAATTTCATGATAATTTGTATGAAATTCACAAATCATACTAATCTCATGTTGCAGGTTAGTTTAAAAAGTGAGTTATTGACTAAAATTTTCTTGAAGTACAACTACAGGTGACTTTCGGTAGCTACAGAAAGTGCTTGTAACTGCAAAAAAGTCTACAATTGTAGAAATTAACTATATGTATAGAATTTTTTTACCAGTGAACTCTGAATCTTGAACTGTACTTTATGGTATAAAAGAAATCTAGATCTTGCAATAGTAAAAATTCTGAAATAAAACTTGAACACTCCAACAACTGCTACTAAATATATTGCTTGAGAAAAACCATGAAAAATATGAAAACCTTCTAGAACACTGAAATTTTAAAAAGAAAGGATATTTCTAATCAATGCTGCAAAAACTAACTTTTTGCAGATTGACAAGAAATTGTTACTAAGAAATGAAGTGTTGGGAAGAAAAATATTGAACGGGAGTTGAAGATGTATTGTGTTTATTTAAAGAACTTTTAGAATTTTGTCCACCAGATCTCTGTTTTTCATAAAACATTCTTTCACATCTGCGCTAGTAAATTGGTTTTCACAAACTACACTTATTTTTTCTTTACTTTTTATTTTCTTTTTTTCTTTTTCTTTTTTAGAACAGAAAAAGAAAAAAATCATTTGGATATGAGAGAAGGGGAATAATTACCCTTACTCGCTATCTCCATTTTCGGTTGTTGAAGAAAATTATGGACAATTTTTTCTCTATTTGAAGGCTTCTGATATAACCCGGGTCTATGTCCATTTACTAGAAAAGAAATTCCCACCTCATCAATAGTTTTGATTTTAACCGATCCATTATCAAAAAATGTCTCTATCTCATATGGCCCTAATAAGAGAGTGTTGTGATTCCCTTCAAAGTTTTTAAATCTAAAATCAAACAAGAGAGCCCAGTCACTTGGTTTGAATTTCTTCTTTCTGATGAATTCGTCATTCCATCTCATTCTTTGATGTTGGATGATAGTGGTATGTTGAATTGCATCCTGTCGAATTTTTTCCAATTCATTTAGTTGTGCCAACCTATGTTGTTGTGCTTCTGAAAGATATATCCCTACCTTGGTTGTCATTATGAAAGTATTGGTTTGAAACTCAATAGGAAACAAAATGTGTTTACCATACACAAGCTCATATGGTGTATGTCTGGTTTTGTTTCTCCATGTGGTCTGGTATGCCCATAGTGCCTCTAGAATCCTATTTTCCCAATATCGGTAGTGTAACTGAATATTTTTTGTCAAGATGGCTTCAAGAACTTTTTTTGTGGACTCCACCTACCCATTGGCTTGTGGATGGTAGGGGGATGACTTCTGATGCTTGATCTTGTATTTCTTTATGATATTCTGGACAACATTTGATGTAAATTGAATGCCTTGATCTGTTACAATTTCCCTTGGGACACTAAAATGAGTAAATATGTCTTTTGTCAGTGTTTCATGGAAACCTTCACAAGAGACCTAGCTAAAGCATACACAAACAAAGTTTATCAAGAAAAGGAAGAGAAATATGAAGAATAAGAATCAATGTATATTATGATCTATCCAATGAGTGAGTGATATTCACTCATATAGGCAATGACATATTATATTAGGAATGCATGCATAATAGTGATGGTATAAAATTAGAAAGTCTAAAATAGAACTAGTCAGTTATCGCCCACTGAACTAGTGTGTCGAAAATAGAAATTTCTCCAACACCCCCCTGAACATCACTATGGAGTAAAAAATGAGTCATGGCTACTAGGCCATATTACGTACTCATGTACAATGAAACTAATGAAAAATGAATAAAAGTGAGGAAACAGGGAAAACCACATGGGAACAAAACCCCCCCTGAAAAGTTAATGCATCAAAAGAAGAAAAGGAAATTGCTACGTAATTGTGTTCTTCACTACAAGACGATCCCGCAAAGCCTGAAACTTCTGCTTAGTGAATGTCTTGGTGAATATGTCGACATTTTGTTTAGAGGAAGGAAAAAACTGCAAATCAATGATCCTGTCATGTACTAGATCTCTGATGAAATGCATGTGGAACTCAATGTGTTTGGTTCATTGTCACTGTACTGGATCTATGCAAAATCTCAGTGTACTCTGATTGTCATACCATATGATAGTCAGAAAGTGAAACTCGATACCAATCTCGATAAGGAAGTGTTGAAGACAAAGTGTTTGAATGACACAGTTGACTACTCCTCTGTACTCGACCTCTACGAAAGATAAAGCAATGGTTGATTGCTTCTTACTTGGCTAGCAAATTGGGCCTGACCCCAAACTGAGAGTGTACCCAGACGTGGACTTGCGATCTATGCTATCAACAACCAAATCTGAATCTGTGAAGCCTATGATATCTAATGCACAACCAACTGCATACTAAATACCATAAATCATGGTGCACTGACCATATCTAAGGATGCGCTTGGAATCCTTCCAGTGCATATCATGGGGTTCATGCATGTATCTGGAAACTGCTCCTACCGCATATGAGATATATGGATGGGTGTGGGTGAGATACATAATACTCCCCACCAACTGTCGATACAAAGTGTTGTCAACTAATGGTTTATCCCCGCCATCCTCAAGTCTAATCCTTGATAAGAAGGGTGTAGGTGCAGATCTACAGTCTGTCATGTGGAATCTATTTAGAATATCCATGACATACTTAGCCTGAGAAAGTTTGATTTCGGAAGCATCTTGAATAATCTCTAGACCAAGAAAGAAGTGCATTGGACCCATGTCCTTCATAGAGAACCTGTCATGCAAAATATATTTGACCAAAGAAATGGTTGAAGAAGAGCTATCAATGATCAAAAGATCATCAACATATAGTACTAAAATCATCACAGAGTTAGTAGTCCTCAACATGTAAAAATTGGAATCATATTTACATCTAACAAAGTCATGTGAAAGCAAGTAAGAATCCATATTTCCATACAATGATCTAGGTGCCTTCTTGAGTCCATAAAGAGACTTATTTAGTCTGCAGACTAAAGATGACTTATGAATGAACCCCTGCGGTTTCTCCATGTAGATATCCTCTGAAAGGTCACCATGAAGAAAATCATTCTTCACATCCATCTAGTGAAAATATCATCCTTTTGTTTCTGCAATGGCTAGATCCAAGCGAATGGATTCCATCTCTGCTATAGGAGCAAAGGTCTCATCATAATCTATCCCATGAATCTTCTGAAATCCTTTTGTATCTAATATGGCCTTGTACCTTCTCACCTGACCATTTGCTGCTCTCTTGGTCCTATAGACCCATTTGCATCTAAAACGTTTCCTCCCTGGTGGAAGTGGAACTAGATCCCAAGTATTATTCTCTAGGAGAGAGTCATGCTCCTCCTGCATGGTTGCTTCCCATAGTATATTTCCAGCAACCTCATTGTAGGTATGTGGATCGAAATATTGAACCATATATAAATGAATGGGAATCGTTGGTTCAGAAGATGAATGTACATGAGAAGGATCCACATTGTGAGATCAAGTCCTCCTCGAATCCAATGGATCCCCTGCAAGGTTGCCTACTTCCTGAAGTGTGGACTATGCCCACTTGGGCATTTATTGAAGCTTCGACACTGGCTCCTCATTTGGATGTACTATTTGCTCATATTCATCTAAAAAATCCTCCAAATCAATGTATAAATATGTAGCATATGAGTGTGTGGAATCATCATCTCTAATGTCTGGAACTGATGGAAGCACACGAGTCTCTGCATGTTTCACTGGAGGTGCATGCAAAGGACTCTCATAAAATTGAACATTGTGCTCAATGATGATACAGTCTGTAGAGGTATCAATCAATATATACCCCTTCGCATCATCTAGATATCCCAAAAATATGCAAGATGTGCTTTGTGGATCCAAGGCTTTCCTCTTTTCAAAAGGAATATGGGCCCATGCTCTATATCCAAAGATGCAAAAGTGCTTGACATCTGGTTTGTTAGTTGTCCAAGCCTCAAAAGGTGTCCTATCCTCAATAGATCTATGAGGTGCTATGTTCTGTATGTAAGAAGCATAGTTAAGTGCCTCAGCCCAAAGCTTGGAAGGAAGTGATCTTGCATGCAACATGTAATTGGTCATCTCCTTGAGAGACATGTTCTTCCTTTCAACAACTCCATGTTGTTGTGTAGTGTATGGAACTTTGTGTTTCAATTGGATACTAGCTTCACGACAAAGATTCTGAACGTATTTGTTGATATAATCCCCCCCATTGTTTGTATGGAGGATCTTGATTTTCTTCCCAGTTTATGTCTCTACTATATATTTGAAGCCTTTGAGATGCTCAAAGACTTCAAACTTTTGTCTGAGAAAATAAACCCAAGTATAGCATGAGTAATCATCAATAAATGTAAGAACATACCTTGCTTTGTTGATGGACGGATGTGGAAATGGACCCATGAGATTACTGTGAACAAGATCCAAGGAAGAGGAGGCTCTCCTTGCCTTCCCCTTTTCAAACTTCTCTTTAGGATGCTTGCCAAGAATGCATCCTTCGCAAACCCCTTCAGAATTGAATTTCTGGCAATCCTTTGACCATTCCTTGCTTGGAAAGTCGTTGCATGTACCTAAAGCTTAAATGACCAAATATCTCATGCCATACTCTACTACTATCATTAGCATGTGTAAGTAGCAAAGAGGAGTCATAGTCAGTAAACTTAGTGAACTTATAAAAATGTGATTTGTGATCTACCTCACCAACTGCAATAATGAAACTGTCATGCATGTCAAGTATAGTAACTGAATCTGATGTAAATTCAACCCTTTTACCTGTTTGAGTGATTTGATAAATTGAGAGAAGATTTATAGAAATATTTGGAACATGTAAAACATTCACAAAACTTCCATTAGGGAGTTCCACTCTCCCCTCTCCTGCAACTGCTATTGGAGTATCATCCCTCATAAGAATAGCAGGTCCAGAGACTGAACTCAAAGAAGTAAAAACTTCCTCTTTAGCTTCCATATGATGGGTTGCACCAGAATCTATAATCCATGAATCAGATGAGGAATTAGTTTCAACAAGAGAATGATTATTACCTTTCTTAGGAGCATGATCTTCTTCCTTCTGCTTCTTGACTCCCTCTAGAATGAAGTTTCCAAGGTTTTTATGTTGAAGTGTCTATGCCATAAGATCGATTTGTTTCTTCATGCATGTGGATTATTCATGATTCAGTTTATT
>SNQJ01S0016420.1:68655-92153 GCA_010110895.2 Picea sitchensis | reverse complement strand
AGTGGAGGCCATTCAATGTAAGGTGGACTAGGTCCACTATATTATTAAATAAGGCCCACTATGGTAGTTAGACATAATAAATGAGTAGTTAGATATAATAAATGTAAGAGGACTTCTTAGAAGGTTCTACTTCTAGAAGATTCATCTTCTAGAATGTTCTTAGGTGATGGTAGCACTATATAAAGGTGTTCAAGCAATGTAAGGGGATAGGAAGAGAAGTATTGTATTTGGAGTGGTAGCTCAATAGGAGGGTGCCCCCTCGAAGAGGCAAATGAATAGGAGAGGATCCCTTCCATAATATGATCCATTGTATGGTGTTTCCCTACCTCAAGGGTTTTGATATAATAAAGTGTGTTTCTTCTATATTGATCTGTGGATCTATTATGTATTCAGTATTTGTGGTGATATTTTGTATTCAGTTCTTTGGTTCTTAACATAGAAATAAAGTCTGCAACTACATTCTCTTTACCAAGTCTATCCAGTATAGTGTTATTAAATTCTCATAATAGAAGAAGCCACCTGGTAACCCTACCATTAGTAATTGTTTTTTTCATTAATTATATAATGGTTGAATGATCAATGTGGATGAAGACCTCATAACATGTAATATAGTGTCTAATTTTTTTTATGGCATGCACTATTGAAAGGAACTCTTTTTTCAAAACTGTATAGTTCAATTCAAGGGGTGTCATGTTTTTACTCACAAAATAGATGGCATAAGATACTTGATTTTCCTTTTTTCCTAGCACTGCTCCTAAAGTTGTGTCAAAGGCATATAGAGATATATGAAATGGAAGGGACCAATTTGGAACTCTTAAAACATGAGCTACAAAAAGTTTCTCTTTCAAAGTTTTGAATGCAGTTTGGCAAGGAATATTCCAGAAAAATTCATTATCTTTAATAAAAAGTTTGAATAATGGAGATGCAATTTTCATGAATTTTTTTATGAATCATCTATAGTAACCAACATGCCCTAAGAAACTCCTAACATCCTTTTGGGTCTTTGGCAGTGGCAGATTGGAAATGAATTCTATCTTTGTTGGATCCACTTTGATACCTGCAGAAGACACATAGTGACCCAAAACAATTCCTTCAGTTTGTAACATAAAGCATTTCTCATTACTTAATGCCAAATTAGTTTCTTGACATTTGTTTAAAACATTTTCTAAATTTTCTAATGCTTCCTTGAAAGTATTTCCATAGACAGTGAAATCATACATATATACTTCTACACAATCATAGATTAGGTCGGAAAAGATACCTAGTACAACACGTTGAAAAGTTGCAGGTGCATTACACAAACCAAAAGGTATTACTATGTAGGCGTATGTCCCCCATGGACATGTGAATTTGTTTTTGTCCTGATCCTTTGGAGCTATTTGTTTTTGGTTATAACCACTAAATCCATCCAAAAAGGAAAAGCATTTTTTACCTGCTAGTGTATCTAAGACTTGGTCTATAAAAGGTAGATGAAAATGATCTTTTAAGGTTGATTTATTCAATTCCCTATAATCTACGCAAACACATCAATTACAATTTTTCTTAGGAACAATCACTAGTGGAGATACCCATTGACTATCAGAATTTGGATATATAAAATTAACATTAAGTAGTTTTTGTAGTTCATCTTTCACAATTTATTTTAAGAGTGGGTTCATACGTCTTTGGGTATAAAAGGTAGATGAAAATGATCTTTTAAGGTTGATTTATTCAATTCCCTATAATCTACGCAAACACATCAATTACAATTTTTCTTAGGAACAATCACTAGTGGAGATACCCATTGACTACTGAATTTGGATATATATATACCAACATTAAGTGCTTTGTAGTTCATCTTTCACAATTTATTTTAAGAGTGGGTTCATACGTCTTTGGGGTTGCCTAATAGGCTTGGAATTATCCTCTATATAAATATGATGAATACATGTATTAGGGTGGATTCCACACATATTAGTTTATTCCCGTGTGAATGCACCAGAATGTTTCTGTAGCATTTTGATTAATTGTCCTTTTTTAATTTCTTCAAGTTTAGAATTGATATTTAAAGTTTTCCCTTGAAAAATTTCAAACGACTACATTACTTGATTTTTATATTGATTTGATAGAAGGAATTGAACCTAAAATTGTTGATAAATTATCCATAGTACAATTCTCTTGAAAAAATTGTCCACCATATGTTTATGATTAAAGGAATGATGCCCCCATGATATTGAGTAAAGTCATAATTATTAATAAGATTGATGATTTGATTTTTCTCGATATAATTATTTAAATTCATAACTTGATCAATAGTTAAAACAGATTGCACTACTTCCTCATTATCATTTGCATCTTGAAAGAATTGTGTAAATTCGGATGACATAGATTGAATTTCTAACTAAATCTCGCATGTGCAATTGGTATCCCCGATCTACAATTGATAAAAGCATCAACTATAGCTAACCAAGGACTTCCTATGATTAATGTATGTCCACCCAAGTTATATTTTGACTGTAAAACCATGAAATCTACATGGTACTCCCAAGAATCCAAGGAGACTATTATATATTATAACACACCTTTTGGTTTTATTATTGATCTATCAACTAATTGTAAAACTATGGGTGTATTACGGAGATCAAACAATTGTAATTCATCCATGGTACCCTTTGTCATTACATTTATTGTTTCTATATATATATATATATATATATATATATATATATATATATATATATATATATATATATATATATTATATATATATATATATATTAATGTGTTTGTAATTGCAACATTATTTATGTGAATTTTTACAATGAGGCTATCGGGATCAACATAGTTTTGCATATATATTTTACCCGACATAAGGTCGGTCAATTTACCAATAACTTGCACCTGCTTGTGGGTTTTTTATTTTCCTTCATGTTTTCTTTACACGCAATTCCATTACTATATTAGCATAAATTAGAATGTCTTTATTGCTTGCAATAATGGAATTCTAATACAAACATTTTTTTATTCATCCAATAAATCATATCATGTTTGAGTGATTTCCTTTTCTAATGCCAACCTTTCTAGAAAAGGTGGAGTACTAGATTGTTTTGTTTGATTTATTATAGATGAAGAAGTTTTATTTATTGGATCAGTACTTGTTGTAGTCCAAAGAATAAAGAAAGACATTCAAGAGATACTACATTGTGAAATATATCAAGAATGTGCACATAACCCAACAAGAAGAGATAAAGGAAGAGATTGTTAAGAACCAAATATCAATATAGCATAGAAAAACTTCAGAAAAGTAAGTACTCAACGCCTTGAAAAAGAGATAATTTCGCATAATAAGCCTCTTTTCGAGGGCAACCTCCTTTACCCCACTTAAATGTTCAAGTAAAAGATGATTCAAATGAAAAATGTCTCCTTTGGTATATATAGGAGACTAGGAGGTATAATTACAACTAATGGCCCCAAGCCGACATAAATAAAATAACATTATTTCACATAATACGCCCCACCATTGAGGGGTAATGAGCCAATATTAGGCTTAACATGCCCTCCCCTTGAGACAAGTGTTGTCCGCAACGCTTTGAGCAATCCTGGATGCTTCTGTATGAAAGTCTCATCTTCCTAAGTGGAACCTTCAGCCGGTAAAGGTTTCCTTCATTAATGAGATAATTTTGAAATGGATCTATTCCTTAGTCAGGAATTTGTGTCGTTGATGGCTTCAAAGCTCCACATGTTTTTTCCTTCCTCACAAGTTCGAAATATAGCTCTGAACTAGGATCTTGTCGCCTTATAACCTTCTTTACATGAAACATGGAAAACTGGTGTACTTGTGAAGATGCAGGCATTCCGATTTGTAAGGACATAGTACCAATCTTTTGCAACACCTTATAAGGGCCATAGTACTTTATGATAATTTATTATCCTTCTTGGCTTGCTTGGAGTGACATCTGTTTGTATGGTTGTAGTCTTAAAACACCCAATCTCTACTTCAAAACTTCTTTCACTACGATGTTGATCTGCTTGTTGTTTCCCATGCGATTATGTGCCATGGTCAGGTTGTTCCTTTTAAGATTTGGAGAACTTGTTGTTGATTCTCATGATCTTCCAAAGGTTTGAACCTTAGATTTTTCTCTTGGAGAAGAAGTGATGGAAGGAGGGTGGTATCCATAAAGTGCCATAAATGGTGTCATTTTTTGTTGCAGCATGAAAGGAAGTATATACCACCATTCTGCCAAGGGTAACCATTTGAACCATTGTGTTTGTTTATCAGAGACAAAGCAACGAAGGTAGCTCTCCGCATATTTGTTCACTATCTCGGCTTCTGTCCAATGATTGAGGATGATAGGATGAACTTTTGGAACCAATTGAGAGTACCCAAACAAGAAAATAATTCTGTCCAAAATGTCCAGAAGATGGGACTTCTGTCACTCACACAATAATCTTACGCTATGTAGTTTTTGAGCTGTCTCTATGAATGTGGTGGAAAATATACTAGCTTTGAAGGGGATGAGAGAGTGCACAAAAGTGTGTGCTGCATTTCTGGTCAGGGGTCTATCAATAATCACTCATGATTCATCTAACACCATCAATGATGATGGGAATGAGAACTTATCTTAATAGTGATCTTGTTGAGACTTATAATCTGGACACATACTTATGAGCTATCTTTATTGAATTATTACCATTGGTGCAGAGTAAGAACTTTGGTTATGTCTAATAATGCTAGCCTCTAAAAACTTTTCAACCATGCGCTCAATTTCACTTCATGGGCGTAAGGGTATCTGTATGGCTCCGATGTTAGAGGAACACTCCCAAGAATTAGGAGAATTTCATGATCATGATTTCAAGGGTGGAAACCTTTGGGAATATCTTCAAATACTCTTTGGAAATGATTATCAATGATCCTTGGAGACCTTTGAGGAATAGATGGCTTGATGTTTGAACATCTAATGAACATAGTTGTAATAAATGCCTTGATGCCTCTTTTTCAATAATTTTTCATGTCATTAGAGATTAACACCTTAATGGGTTTCCCCTCAGGATACCTCTTAACTCACTTTTCCTTCCAATGAAAATTTCAAGGAAATTTCTTGAAAATTAAAAAGCCACTGCTCCTACGATTGTAACCATTGATTCCTAGTACAACATCTGCAATTCACCCATGGTATAGAAATCATTGACTATTCATTACATATTCCCCCATAGTAAGATATCATCTTATTTCATTTTCCTGAGCAATTTATCGTTCCTCCATTTGCAATCATTACTTGAAACTTCAAGTGTCGGATATACAAAGCAATTCGAGATCTTTGTCTAATTTATAGTGAATGAAATTATGAGTACTGCCAGAATCAATTAGGACTATACCTTTTCTTTTGATGTATCCTTCAATCTTGAGGGTTTGAGGAGCATCTCCAACCAATGCATTACACGACATCGGGACAACTCCTTCAGATGAAATTGCTTCTATGTTTTCAGTCTTGAGATGGTTCTTGTTCTTGTTCTTCTTCCTCTTCGCTAAATTGTGTAGAATAATTCTATTCTCACCACACTTATGTCCCTTAACACTTGTCGTCACAATTAAAGCATAAACCTTTTTCTTTTATTTCCTCCAATTGTTGAGGTGTCAACCTTGTAGGTTGGAGGTGTTTTTAGCTGAAGGAGCATTGTTCTCTCTATAGATGTTAGGATTGGTCCTTCTAGTAGCTATAGCCATATTTTACTTTCAACATTTTACACCTTAAATGAATTCTCCAATGATTTGGATTCTAGCTAACCTAAAGTTGAATGTTATCCTTTAAAGTTCCTATGAATACATCAATCAAGTGCTCTATATGGAATATCATCATACTCTTATATTCAATCTTTGGAAGTTCTCTAATGTGTACTGTAACTGAACCCTTTTTGCTTGAGATTTATCAATCACAAAAAGGTATTGCCCCTTGTATCCTCATAGTGTGACATCATTTCTCCTCGTGAAAATTGTCCAAGTGACGAGGATTTGCGAGAACAAAGCCATCGATACCATAAAAAATTGATTAGGTTCTAAATAAAGAAGCAATTCAGACTCTTTGTGTATGTGGCACATTATGGGAGACTAGAGAATTGTTCCATCTGAAGTATCCATGTGATTGGGTCCCAAGCATCAAACTTCTTCCTCATATCAATCTTAGGAACGTGGTTGGTCTTGAAACCAAAGTTGGAGTTTCTCCATTCTTGATTCACCTTCCTTGTGTCCTCATCATGAATTTCATGGGATGCATTTTCACTTTCAGGTGTCTTCTCTGTTATGAAAATTTTCAATACTTCCATGATCTCCCCCTTTAAACCCTCCATCATCTCTTGTAGTTCATCTTTTGTTACTATCTTCTTTTGTAAATAATTTATGTTCCTACGCATTTATTCACCTTCATCAAGAGTCCAAGTAGGATTTTATGGAGGCTTATTTGGTGTAGAAGTTCCCTTTTTGGGTGGCATGTTGGCCAAGTATCACTTTTGAACCTTGATTTTGAGGTGGTTCTGCTAGACAATATTTCTTATGTTGTATCTCCCATGTTTCGGCCATTTTGGGTATGAAACTTTATTTTATGTATTTCTATGATATTTCTTCTCTACAATGCCACAGGTCTGATCAAAATTGGATGTGCCAAGTGGAATTTATGGTAACTTCCCCACAACTTGCTGATTTTTGGCCTTTCCAAGCGATCTCACTTGTATAGAGTGCCCCACACAAAATAATTGATATAAAATTCTGAAACTTGCACCAGAAATACTACAGACTGTCCACGATCCAATGAAACTAGTCCCACTCAATTTTGATACTCTAGGAAGAAGTTATGATTGTTTTACCTGGAACACCTTCTTGAGACTAGTCTATAGGACTAGTCAAATACCCTATCTTACACAAGGTGTATCTAAAAATTTAAGATGACCAAGAAGCTGAAATTTTTACCACAGATACCTTACTAATTTCTGTAAATAGCCTCCGAAGTTCAGGGTCTAAAACGTTACAGAAATTTGTTTATAACAAAAAATTTGCAATGACTCAGTTCATGATGATTCCATAACCCTATCTTGTACAGGCTATATCTCCAAAATTATAAGGCCTCAGGAGATGAATTTTGAACCCAACGTATCTTGATCTGTCTACTAAATATCCTCCAAGCCGTTCCTTCTGAAACATTGTAGAAAAAAAGTTATAGAAAAAATTCCAAGGTGTCTCAGATGTAGCAGTGAAACCCCAAGACCTTGAGCTCTTATACCATATGTTAAGAACCAAATATCAATATAGCATAGAAAAAACTCAGAAAAAGTACTCAACGACTTGAAAAATAGATAATTTTAGATAATAAGCCTCTTCGAGGGGGCAACCTCCTTTTACCCCACATAAATGTTCAAGTACAAGATGATTCAAAATGAAAATGTCTCCTTGGTATATATAGGAGACTAGGAGGTATAATAAAAACTAATGGCCTAAAGCCGACATAAATAAAATAACATTACTAATATAATATGTCCCAATTAAGGGGTAATGAGCCAATATTGGGGCTTAACAGAGATTCCATTCCAAGTTTCTATTCCATATTTAGGGTTATTTATACAATAGATGAATGGTTGGAGCGGTTGCACTCGCTCCAACTAATCCTTTCTTTAGTTACATTTACCACTAGTTACAAACATTTACTTATATTTATCCACTTATTACATATTATCATGTAGTCTAATGTCTAATAACATATATGTCATGACTATTAGGGACTAAGAGGCCCCCTCAACATCTCCCCCACACTCAATTCATTGCTCGTCTCGAGAAAGTGTTATATGTTCTTCATCAAGAGCTGCCCCGACTACTGTTATTGCCAAGTCGTTCGCTCAATTCAGACCTAGACTGCTCACATGCTCTGTTAGGTTGTTTCTCTCAGAGGATTCGTTATAGGAGATCGATGAGGGTTTGTGCCATCGACCACTCATACCATTCTTTTGTTGTCACAACTCCAAAAACCATTATGTAACTCTTGTACTCAGGGGATCAATCAATTCAATTTTTTCCTCATCATCTTTTCTTTGAGCGCTTTGTGTGTGTGTCTATCTGAGGGTGTCTCTATTTTAATGCTTTTCTCAAATCCAACACTCATTATTGTGTTCCTCATCAATCTTCATATGTTTCTGCTATCAATCATCATTGTGTTTCTTCCGGAGTCTGCAATTTACATTCTTTTGAAGGACAATTCATCTATGACTTAACTACGACTCTTTCACTGTTAATAAAATACAAACGATTTTGCCTTTACATGAACCAATATAATATGAATTGAACGTGGACAAAAATCAATTATATTATGTTGTTCAAAGAACGTATAGAAGGTATATAGCAGTATACTCTTAATATTCACACATCCGCAACATGAATTTAATCATTGTAATGCATTTGGAAATGTCCAAGCTCCACCAAAATTGTCATAGATGATGACAAGATGTTGAAGGTCGGTAAAATGACCTTGAGCAACTGATATCTCTTATATTTATGTATTGTATATAAATGAGCTTTAGATTAGAGGGATGCACTTCTGTATGAAGAGTAAATTACTCCACGTTCCCACAAAATCTAGAGTTTACTCATGTTTCTAGCAAATTCCATTGTTGTCTCCAATCGACCAAGAATTGAATTGGTCAATTATTTATCTTCATCCACGGTCGACCACCAATTCCGACCCTAGCAATTCGGTCGATTCTCCATCGACTTGATCAATTTCTTCTTCACTCTCCATGCTTACCTCAACATTGTCAATGTTCCACGCTCAATCAAAGAAATGTGGTTGGCATGAACTGTGTAGTCGGTTTTCTTGAAAGACTATCGTTTGAAAAAACAAAAAACCAATTGGGTGTTCTTGAGGCTTTGCATGAAAGATCGAGTGCAAAATTCCTGCATCCCCTACCACATCTTCTTAACAATATCAACCAACAATTCTGTCAGGACTTATGATTTATATTTTTATTTGTCATCTAACCTACTTGTTGGCATTAACATCAATAACATAAAAGAACTTTGATCAGTAAGTCGAGTCAACGTCCAAGGAACTCGTCTCCACCACTGGTCCATTCTCCACTTATGCCAACAGTGTCCAACATTAGAAATTTCCATGGGCATATCCATATTTTAGTTTTGAGGCATTGTACTAGAAGTCACATGTCGATTGGAGGATTCTCTTTCAGTTGACCAGCCGACCATCTTTTTTAGTGAATTAATACTAGCACAGCCGCTAACTCGGGGCTGGTGAACGTCGGACGATAAATAAAAACTTTCACGTTATGAAAACGTCAGGCCCATGCATGAAGAAACTGTGAACTTTCCAGCCCATCACATAAATATAAATAGTGACTAAATCCCACATAAAAAACAAATCTTCCACATCTCAGCCACTTAAGGAGAGTTGAAGAATTTCAAAAGTTAATCATTTAAACGTGGCAATCATATGATGTTACAGTAATTTCTTAATATAATTAGGTAAATGTTAAAAAGTAAACAGGATAACGGATGCATTTATAAATGCAAAGAAGTTATCAACAATAAATCTGACTCATTGATTTTTGGAGAACAACTAAGAATATGCCAGCATCTTCAATGCATGACCATCAGATTAGAATTTAAGATTAAAAGATCATTAATTGTGCCCATCTCCAATAGATATAAACTTTTCGGCGTAATTATTGAAATCATCGTCTCTACGAATGCAATGCTCGGCCACATGTACTTTCTTGGACATGGTCGATTTCATTTTGTAGTTAATTCCACTCGACACACCTCTATACAGGCTGATCAACTTTACACTAAATTATCCCACGACCTCTTGCATCATTTCAATTTGTTCTTTGCATCCTCCGACATTATTATAGTAACATCTGGATTTTCTTTAACAGTCATTAATCCTGCATAGATTGTTAACCGAAACAATACAGTGGATCAAAACTCTATAGTCGATCATGGTATTTAATTTCTGTTGAGTTGGCACCCTCGACCAACACTCTCTAAGTTGATTTTTTTTTAGTCGGTCCCATCGTGAGTCCACCAACAACTTTAGTCGATCAACAGTCCTCGATGGAAAGTATGATATAAGCCAGACCGCAAGCAGCATGTCTGGAGTCTGCGCCTAAGTTGATGTTGTCAATCCACAAGCATCCTCCACGTTCATCCAAGGGAATCCAAAAGAACTTTGGGGGTGTTATTTGTCTTTCTTATATGTGCAGGCTGATCTTCAGGCAGATTTTACGAACATCCTCGAGAAATCAATATCTTGTTTCTTGTGTAAACTATCGTTTTCTTTGCAGATACGGCCAACCTCCATGGGATATTTTCACAACAAAATAAAATCTTTTATGCAACATCAACGTTCTGTGAGTAATAATTCACCATCATTCACAAGCAACAACCACGAACATTCAATATCTTTGCATAGCATCAATATTTTGTGAGCATTCTTTATTTTCACTAGCATGAACAAATGTTCCTTCTCCAATAACCGGGAAGCATCATGAGCATCTAGGAGGGATCATTCAAACTTTCAAGTCTTTGTCATCTACTGGTTCAAAATATTTCACATAGCATCAATGTTAGCATCAAAATCTTCATATGTGCAAGTTTCTTCCGTGTGGCTCTCACCCACCAAGAAGAATGTTGCTCCGGTATCATCTTCAACACAATATTTCCACGAGCATTTCAAGAAATTCTCTCCATATTCAAGTCACGATACAACGGAACCAAATGTTGTAGTCCAGGCATTTGAGGAAAGCATCCAAGAGGAGAGGCTACATTGTGAAATATATCAAGAAAGTACATGTAACCCAACAAGAAGAGAGAATTTAGGGAAGGAAATCCATTCCAAGTTTGTATTTCATCTTTCGGGTTATTTATACAATAAATGAATGGTTGGAGCGGTTGCACTCGCTCCAATTAATCCTTTATTTAGTCACATTTATCACCAGTTACTTAGCTTTATCCATTTATTACATATTATCATGTAGTCTAATGTGTAATAACATATATGTGATGACTATTACGGCCTAAGAGGCCCCCTCAACAATACTATCATTCTTGTTTATTTGATTAGGAGTTTCCTTCTCTATAGGTTCTTTAACAATAGTAGGTGCATCTTGATGAAGTAATTTTCCTGATCTAGGATGAATATCATTTATACCAAGAGAAGTAGTCATGTAAGTGGGGAAATGTTGTAGCTCAACATTGTAAGCGAGTTGTGCTACTTTATTATTGGGGTTAGAAACGGGTTGTGCAGGTAGTTGGGTAGGTCTTGGACGTTGATTCGATGGTAATTGAAGTTCTCGAGGTTGTGAAATTTGTTGTTGTGGTGGCTAATTGGAATATGGTTGTTGGACTTGTGGGTGATACTAGTTTTGTGTAGGATATTAGGTGTATTGTTGTTGTATAGGATATGGGGAAGAAGGCATGGTCCTATAGGCATATCCTCACCAACCTTATTTCCAAGGTTGGTTTTAGACTTGTTGTGGTGTCCATTCTTTCCAAGGCATATGAATGGTCCAATGTTTTTGGAGGTATTGTTGAGAAAAATAAGGATTAAATTGTTGAGAGGGATTTTGAGATATACCTAAAATCCTTGATTTCCAAGGCATTTTTAGTTCAACAAAACATAACTACTCTGTATCTTCCTAATTCCCTTGGTAAGTTTCTTTGAGTCTCAATAGAGATGGAAAATTTTCTATAGCATGATTGTCCGGACATATCCCACAAAGTTCAATGTTATCTAAAGGATGTTCTTTTAAAGAATGTATTTTTCTACATTTTGGACAATAAATACTTAATTTTGCATCCTATATCTCTTTCTTTTGCTTATTTTTCAATGTGTTTAATTAAGAACCAAGAGTATTGAGAATATATGTTTTAAAATTTTCCAATAAATTGTCAATCTCTGCTCTACTTATCGGGCCACTGATGGCTGATTTGTTGACTCTAGAGATAGCATCCCTAGGTCCCTTACCATATTTGTACTTTCCTCGAGAGATGTGCTTGCATAAGTCACAAATTTGTAAAATCCATTCATCTTGAATTCTCCTAAGTAAAAGGAATTTTAAGAGTATCCAAATCTAAATGATTCTACCTTGTTCTTTTAACAATATAATTAAGTATTTCTAAATAATCTTCAAGGCTCTCTTGTTTTTGTATCATTTTGAACATGTCTTCTCTCATTCCTCGGTTTGTACAATAATCATGATATTTTACAAGGAACATTTTTCTCATCTCATCCCATGTTTTTATAGCATTTTCTCCCAAGCCCATAAACTAACATATTGCAACGTCCTTGAGTGTGGCTGGAAACAACTTCAATTTTTTAGCATCAGAAGAATAATCATAGTTGCGACATAACACATCAAATTTGAAAATAAAATGTTTTGGGTATTCGGTTATCATACCATGAAAGTTGGGTAGTATTGAAGGTGGTATGTTCTTCATTTGAACTACAACTTTTGGATCCAAAATTGGAAATCCAAATTCATCCTCAATAGTTGATGTTCATGTTTCCTCTGGCCTCTCTTGTCATTCTTCATCTTCACCTCCAAGTCTCGTTTCTTCTTCTCAGTCAGGAAATATTTGTAGGAGGGTATTGCACGTGTACTACTTTCCTCTGCACCATGTCTCTGATATAATGTTATTTTATCTCAACCTGTTTCAATCTATATGAAACACAGGGTTCTCAAAGAGCTTCACACAACTCTGATTATCACAATGAATAATAGGATCCATCTCATGATCAAATAGGTCTGTCAGAAGTTTGTGAAGCCACACTGCTTCGCGGACTGCCACACTTAATGTTATGTATTATGCTTCTGTGGTACTCAAGGCCATAGAGATTTGTTTCCTGTTGCATCAGGAAACCATGGAAAACCCTAAGGTAAAAAAACAACCGGATGTGCTCTTCTGGTTCGATGTGCTCCTTGCCCAATCGACATATCTCTGCGAAATCAAGTCCACACTGGAGGCATATCTCAGGCCATATCCAATTGTGGCCCACGAATATCGCAATACATGTTTTTTTTGTTATCCAATGAGTCTATCTCGGCTAGCTCATGAGTTGACTAAGTACATGTATTTGGTGTTAACCAGATACATCAGTGATCCAATCAGTTGTGGATCAATCTCGTCTAAATCATCATCATTCATTTTCTTCAAATCCATCGACATCGGTGTAGGCATGGATTTTCATTCTTCCATATTGAACTTCTTTAATATCCCCACTATATATTTTCCTTGACTCAGGAAAATCTCATTAGTCCTCTATCATACTTCTTGTCCCAAGAAGTAGTGCATCATACCCAGATCCTTCATCTCGAAATCAGAAGTCAAAGCTTGCTTGTATCCAACAATAAGGCTTCCTAAATAAGTCACCAAAATCAAGCTCTCATCACCAACAATGTAATAATATAGGTTTCGATCAGAAACACTCTTGCCGAAGCCCAAACTCATCAAGAATCCACCCATCTTCTCATACCAAGAACAAGGTGTCTTTTTTAGTCCATACATGGATTTCTTAAACCTGTGCACATGATATTTTTTGTCATATATCAGGAATCCCTCTGGATGCTCCATGTAAACTTATTCCTCAATCTCACCATTGAGAAAGGATGTTTTTACATCCATCCGATGTATTTTTCAACTCATGGATGATAGTACAGATGGAAGTGAATCGTGTTATTGGATCAATATGTCTCATCATATTTCACTCCCTCTCCTTGTGAGAATCCTCTGACTACAAGTATCATTTTGTATTTCTCGACACTTCCATCAACTGCATGTATTTCTGCCTCTTGCAGAGTTTGTCAAGCCCAGACAGGCCTTTTATGGCCTACTGCAAAGTCCCTGGGAATATTGAATCGAACAACTGGATCAATTGTATCAATGGTTATCTCCCTTTGGACTATTGAAGAGGAAGAAGGTATTGTCTCTCTTTCTTAGTTAGTTTGACTCCTTCCGAGTCAAGTGAATCCCTATAAAGTCTGAAGGATAAGCATATTTATTTGTTGTTAACCTGCCTGGAACAAGAAAACAAATGAAAGAAAACAAGACAAGAATATCTCCTAGAGGAGATTCATGAGTACATCTCTAGAATCAAAACATTTTAAGGATTGTTGTCACAACTACAAAACCTACTTGTAATGTAGCAACCTTAGAAATGTAGGTTATAGGTATGATAATTTAAAAAAATCAAACCTGGAGTCTTCACTTCTAGTGTGTTGTTCCTTTGAATGCACTAAGATTCCTCTAGATCCATGATTGAATCAAGTGCTCCTTCCTCCTGCAAGTACCCTTATGAAAATGATGCAAATAAAGTTTACAATTCTATACATGAGAGTGTACACCAATGGATATTCTTCTTGTTTGTCAATGTCATGATGAGCAATGACATTCCTCGCATGTTTTCCATAGACTTGTTTTCCCATGTAGCCACATTATACGCTGCTTCCTTGCTGAGTTAAATCTTCTACCAAGACAGATTTGAATTATCCACTTGAACTGCTCCAAAAATTGTGTTAGACTCTTTCTTATAAACCTCTTCCATGTTATTCCCCAGACTTGCATCAGAACAACCTTGATACTTGTCTCATATATGCCCTTTAATTTTCCCTTATGATAAGCCTGAACTGCTTGAAATTTTCCCTTCATTACATCTTGAAATATGTTGAATTTGAGCCTCATAATAGGCTGTGTATTGTCAAGAAGAATCACTCAAACTTCTGTCTAAACAATTCTTCAATACTTACCCTTAACTATTGAGTTTTCCAACAACTATTTGCACAAAAAATTACAGCCTCTTAGTTGTCGCCATAGAAGGTCAATCTTTCAACCATAGAACAGTTTTAAATATGCCTCAAAATATTTATTGGAGTAGACCCCTTAACTTGGTTTAAAACAGTCCTTAGAATAGGTCTCCAAGCATCCTAAATTTACCTCAGAGATTGACTTTAAAATTAATCTGAAAATTGTTTTGAGTCTACGGTTATGGTTGCCTCAAGAACTCCTGGACTGTTGACTACCTCAAACTGTCCAGACTTTATAATACAGTCCCGTAGCTAGCATGTTGAGCCTCTCCTAGGTTGTGGATACCCTTTTCTAGCAGGCTGAGTCACTAAGGAGAAGGTGGCGGCCTTTCCATGTTGTCCAAGATGCTTAAATAAGGTTCGGTTAGGGTCTTAGGCCTGCGGCTAGTTTTAAGGAGAGTTACCACAAAATTTCCTAGGTTTGCCCCCTTCAAATTTTACCACAGAGAGTTAAGGAGAGGTCTGCCTTCTTCCTTCATACCACATGGATCTTCCTTCTAGGTTGTGGCAGCCTTATAGGCCTACGACCAACCTCATTATTTACCACAAAACATTAAGGGAGGTTTGGCCTCAACCTTTACCACTTAAGGAGAGGTCGGGCCCTCTTTTATTTATGCCAATGGCAAGGTTTCCTCCCATGGTTGTCTTCCTTTACTTTCTCTAGGGTCCAGCCTCTTTTCTTTGCAATAGAAGAAAGGGTTTAGCAGTCTTTAGGTGACCAGATTCTTCCTTCAATCTTGAGAAAGTAGTATTCTTCAAGACCCGCTCTTAATCCATGTTGAATTTTCAATGAGATATGGCTAATTCATTTATAAATTTTATGTTTAGTTTTTACTTGAACCATAACTACTGGAGAAAACCAAGATCGCAAGAATAATAACCATGCACAAGAACACAAGAAGTATCATGGGAAACCCTTCTCAACAAGGGAAGAAAACCCAGCCAATCCTTTGCTATATTCTACAAGAGAAAGACCTCCCACACCATCACGAAACCTAGCAAACAAGAGGTTGATGTAATTCTCATAATTTCAGACCACAACTTCTAAAATCATGATATGACACAACGATAAGAGTGTTTCCTCAATGGGGATTCACCTTTATTTATATAATACTTATCACATCAAATTATGTATCTATTGGAACAATAGGGACGACCTCAATAACTCAAAATATAATTAATAATTACCATATTAATTATATTTTACATTAATTATCTTTTACTTTATGGTGGGGCCGACCTGTATGCTTTACATCACAAATAGGGTTATAGGTAAGTCTGATTCTTGGAAAATATAGAAAGGGATCTCATAAACCCACTAGTGCTCAGCCACTAGGGGCACATCCATCTATGATCAGCCACAAGGATGTCCACATCTCTATCTCACTGCGTCTCATAGGAGAATCACACTCACTAGTGCTCAGCCACTAGGATCATGTTCACTTATGCTCAGCCATAGGCACGTCCAAATCAGTAGATCGCTTTCTCACTACGTCTCACGGGAGAATAACACTCACTAGTGCTCAACCACTAGGATAACATTCACCTGTGCTCAGCCACATGCACGTCCAACTCAACAGATCACTTTCTCACTGCATCTCACAGGAGAATCATCTAGAGTATCACATCATCTCAACTCTCTGTACAGAGGAGACCAATACATCGTTTCATCTTTGTCTCAGAGAGAACGACACACCCAACTCATAAGATTCCCCACATAGGGACACACAACATTCCATCTCCGTCTCAGAGAGGAACCACACACCCATCTCATGGGATTCCCTACACAGGGGCACACAACATTCCATCTTCGTCTCAGAGAGGAACCACACACCCATCTCATGGTCACACCCAACTCATGGGATTCTTCACCCCACACAGGGGTAGACAATGTTCCTTCTCCATCTCAAAGAGGAACCACACACCCAACTCATGGGCTTTCTCTCAGGCCAAGTCACTCAGTCTTTGTCCTAGAGAATGTCTCATACAACTATAATCATCAACATCTCCTTCATAAATCTTTTGAAATTTATCCCAAATATATTGTTTTCTCTTGCAATGGATAACTTTGACAAATACCAAATCATCCAGACTACTCAGAACGGTGCATTTAGCCTTTGAATTGTTTTCGCTGAGTTTATTTCCATATTTGTCAGTTGGGCGAATGGTTGGTGCTACATATCCATCTACTACTGACTACCAAACATCAAATCCCTTTTCCTATAAAACGGTTTCCATCCTTTTATTCCAAAATACATATTTCTGACCATCAAACTCTGGTGCTTTAATCTTAGCGTATTCCATGATCTCCTTCCATTGGTTAAATTTTTTCTTGAAGGACCTGCTCTGATCCCAATTGTTGGAATATGTAGAGGGGGGTGAATCAATATGAGAACTTTTACCACTTTATCAGTATTATATCATCAGTATATCATGAGCATATAAACATAATCAACATCACATCAAATACATAGTACACCAATATTTACATGGAAACCCAAATGGGAGAAAACCAAAGAATGCTTTCTTATATATTTTCAAGAATACATTCATTGGAAGAACCAACTTCCCAGTTCTCTAGTTGCAACTGTAAAGAGGCTACAACCCCCTATTTATAGGTTATAACTTGAAGGAAGCTACACCTCCCTGAATTATAAGGCTCCAACCAGAAGGAGGCTACAACCCCTTGATTCTCAGGCTCCAACCTAAAGGAAGCTCCAACTCCCTGAATTCTATGGATCCAACTAGAAGTATGCTACAACCACTTGATTCTTAGGCTCCAACCTAAAGGAATATCCAACTCCCTAAGTTCTATGTCACCAACTGGAAGGAGGATACAACCCCCTTTCATTTCCCCATCTTGTTGCCCTAAAATATAAGTGTATACCAATTGTCACTATCACAATTATTGCCACTGCCACTGTGTCCAAATTGTCACTGTCACCAACCAAAATGACACTAGCATTGTCACTATAATTTTCATTGTTACTATCACTGTCACCATCACTGATATACCATCATAAACCATATCCTCTCACATGGATACAAAAACCAACACCAAACCATGTACATCAACCTGCACCATACCATGTACATCAACCTGTGCCAACCATGCATATCAACATGTACCATACCATGTACATCAACCTGTATCAAACCATGCATCAACCATGCACCAACACCTGTATCAAACCATGCATCAACCATGCACCAACACCTGTACCAAACCATGCATCAATTATGCACCAACACTTATACCAAACCGTGCATCAAACATGCACCAAAACCTGTACCAAACCATGCATCAACAATGCACCAAAATTTATACCAAACCATGTATCAAAAATGCACCAACACGTGTACCATACCATGTATCAACCATGTACCATATCATGCATGAAAATTGTAGCATATCATCAACCATGTACCATACACCAAGTACCATGAAATATACCTCAACCAAATACCATATCACTCTCAATAATTCCATATACCAACATATATCATCAATGAAGTGCCTCAAACAAGTACATAAAAACAAAGATAATATACCAAGTATATGTCTCAACCATGCACCTAATATGTTCCTCAAGCATGTGCCAATGCCTCAACAATGTACCAAAGACTTGCCTCAAGCAAGTACCATAACGTCATCAACATGTAGTCAAACCAGATACCAAACAACCAAGAGTGTACTACTAACAATATATCATATCATATCCAAGATGTACCATGCACCATCACTACCATGACATGCCTCAATTATGTACCATACCATAACCAAGTATAAGCCTCAAAACTAACACATAAGAATACATGTAACCTATAGTTGACCTGTTGTATCAGATATCAAAACAATAGACCAACTTGATCATCAACAACTTGGCACAATAATTATCCTTCACTTCTATCTTGTCCTCGCGAGACAAAGAATACCTATCATGCGGGGCCTAGCATGATGAAAAATATGAAACCTCGAGGGATGCCTCACAGGACACTAGTTTTCTAACCCACGGGGATCAGTCAATTAGGGGTTTTACATAAAATCCTAGCTCTCCCCTTTAATCCTGAAAATATCTCACTTATCACTTGTCACTACCTAATATTTTGTTGTCGCAAACTTTCCAAATAGATCACTAGTTCACTGGAATATGTTCAATAGAATAAGTGAGTGAATGTACTTGTGAATGATTCTTTGAGGTGTATTTATACTTTTTCCAGGTAAAATATCTCCTTAATCTTAGGCCTTCTTGAACTTTCCTGTTGCAACAATTTTACCCTTTCATTAATGACTTGTAACCAATAAGGGGATTCTTAACCATTCTTTGGGGCTTCCAACTTCATGAGGAACCACATGGTGTACCACCTATCACTATGATCCATATTTATGAGCGGAATGAAATGAATAACAGAATGAATACAATAACACAGAGATACTGTGAACAACAATAGATATCCAATGAACAATAACTTCTATTGAATAAATAAAATAGGTTGAAACTGTAAAACTGTAGAACTGAAACAACTTGCTCGAATGGAGGTAGCTATCTCTAAGAAGAGATGTTGTTTCTACGCACATTTGTATGAGTAGAATGATTACAATGAGGCTCTAGAGGCCTTTTTAACATTACTCATGAATTCCAAAACCATAAACATCCAAAAACCTAACCCTAGGAGATAAAACACCAAAAGTTATGTCGGCCCGGATGGGTAAGTTGGTACCTCAACTTCTAGGGGTCGTAAATTTTGCATACGACCTCTGTTTTAGCCCTGTGATAGCCCGTTGGAAAGGTATTTTCGAGAAATACACATAATGCCATCAAAATTTGACTCTATCTACAGTTTGACTGTGGCAAGACAAAAAAAACATTGTTTAGGGCTCCAAAACGGACCTGGAAGTACAGAAAGATGTACTGACATGAAAATTTCCAAAATAAGCCAGTTGGAATAGGTAGGTGGCCACCAATATCCACCTGGATGTTTTGTAGGGATTCAAGATAGCCCCGGAAGTGCAGAACCCACAATCACAAAGAAATGTCATGATTACAAAGAAATGTGTTGAACTAAAAACTGTCAAGAGCATCCAGTTGGAATAAGTGGGTGGCCACCAATATCCACCTCGATCAATACTCCCCCCTTAGGAAGTAATGGTCTCCATTGGTTGAGTTCCCCCATCAGGTGAGGAAATTTATGTTGAATTTTTCCTGAGGTGAGCAATTTTCCTTGGTGCAAGAGCTTCCCTGCCTTGACAACCCGATAAAGCGGGATCCTCTGTTGGTGAGTGTCGTTGAACTGTGTGTCCCCTATATGATCAGTGTATGTTTGTTCCATGCAGTCATAGTTGAGCTCTGTTGGTGTCAATTTTTCTACGATCTCTGAGGTGTCCAATAATGGTGGAAAATATGTCCAGAGAAGGTCCACATTGAACACTCAGTGCAAGCCAAGTAAGGGGGGAGTGTTGAGCTCAAAAGCATTGTCACCCACAATATTGGTGATAGTTAAAGGCCCATAGTGAAGTGGATGAAGATTCTGGTGGGGCCCTGTAAGGCATTCTTTCTATAAATGTAACTAGACCTTGTCTCCCACTTGAAACTTGTGCGATACCTAGTGTTGATCATGATGTTGCTTGTACTTAGCCTTAGCTTTCTGCAAAATATCATGGACCTATTGGTGGATGTTTTGAATCTGCTCAATAAATCTAGTGGCTTTCGCGGCCTCAGACTGAAGATGGGAATATTATGTTTGTGTGGTTGCAAGAGGTAGTGCAACATCAATGGGACCCAAGAGTTGGAATCCCAACCCCACTTGAAATGGGCTATGGCTGGTGGAGATATGGAGAGCCATGTTGTAGCTATGATAAACATAGGGAATATTCTCATCCCATGTACATGGATGCTTAGAGTTATACATGTGCAGGATGTGCACAATCATTTTATTGGCGACCTTTGTTTGGCCATCATTCTGAGGGTGGAAGGCAGTGGATTTAGTGACCTTGGTGTCCAACAATGACCAGATACTCGACCAAAATGTGTTAAGGAACCTGATGTCCCGATCATAGATGATGGTCTATGGTATCCCAAAATGGACCCACACTCATTCGAAGAAGAGATTGGCAGTATCTACCGTTGTGATTCTCTTCTTGCAAGATATGAGAATGACCATATTCAAAAACTGATCAACCACCAAAAATACACAATCATTTCCTTTCTTGTGGGATGAAAGGTAAGACATGTAATCCATCGAGATGGATTCCCAAGGCCTCTCGGGAGTAGGAATATGGGTGTATAAGCCTTGCTTCTTGATGGTTGGTTTGGAAATGGCACAGGAAGTGCAATATATGATATACTTGTTGACGTCCTGTCGAAGTTTTGGCCAATAAATGTTTTTATGTAGAATGATCATAGTTTTCTCCATGCCAAAATGTCCTTCCATCCGACTGTAGTGAGCCTCCAAAATCAGCTTTGTATGCTCTCTTGCAGGAACACATAGGTGACCCAGATGGAATAACAATCCATTCTGAATGTGAAAATCAGTGACATTCACACATGTACCCAAGAGTTGATAGGTGGTGGAAAAGTTACGATCTCACTGATAAAGTTGGGGCAACTCAGATGCCTCATGCCCACAAGAATGGAGCACGGTGGTGAGAGAAGCCACGCGAGGTCGACTGAGGAAGTTAACAACAAGATTAATGCTCCTTGTCTTATACTTGATGTTGAGATGGAACTGTTGCAGTTATGTGGACCACTTCTGATGGTGGTCGTTCTGCAACTTCCCTTGTGTCTGTATGAATTACAGAAGCTTATGATCAATGTGGATGATTGTCTCCTTTCCGAGAATGTAATGTTTCCATTGACGAAAGTATTGTACAATGGAATACATTTCCTTGTCATAGGTGGGGTATTTTTTGATGGTATCTGAGAGTGTCTCACTATGGTATGATATGAGAGGACTGTGTTGAGTGAGAACTACGCCTAGAACATAGTTGGATGCATCAATCTCAATCTTGAACGGTTGTTGTAGATCAAGTAAGGAGAGTACTAGAGTTGAGCACAAGTGATACTTCAGATCATCAAATGCTTGTTGTTGTGCCTTCCCCCATGCAAAAATTTCTCTGCCACTGCCCCTGGTCACTTGGCTGAGGGTCCATGTAATATGGGAGAATCCCAACATGAACCATCAGTAGAAGTTGCCAAGTCCAAAGAAGCTCTGAAGCTCGGTTAGTGTGGTCGAGCTAGCTAGTCATGAATGACTTGGATCTTAGCTGGATGCACATGTACCCCATGCTCATCAACAATGTAGCCCAAGTATTGGACCCTGTTCATTCCAAAGGAACATTTTTCCAAGTTTCCATATAGCTTGTATTGTCGTAGAGTGCTCAAAATATGTTGAATATGCTGCATGTGCTCCTCCCAAGTTCTGCTAAAGATGAGGATGTCATCCAGATATACCACCTCAAAATATTTGGTGAAGGGTCTCAATACATAATCCATCAACCTCATGAAATTTGTTGGTGCATTTATTGAGCCAAAGGGCATGACCAACCATTCGAAGAGACCTTCTTTAGATTTGAAATGTGTCTTCCATACATCAGTCGATTCGATGGGAACCTGAAGGTAGCCATACTTTAGGTCAATCTTGTTGAATAAATTTTTCCCCTTGAGTTGGTCAAGAAGGTCATCAATTCGGGGAATTGGGCATTGGTTCCTGACTGTGATTTTGTTTAATGCTTTGTAATCAATGCAGAGTCGCCAGGTCCCGTATTTATTTTGTACCAGTACAATCGAGCTTCCGCAATGGAAGGATTTGGGTATGATGTGCCCCTTTTGAAGCAACTCTTGGATCTTATGTGTGATTTCTTCATTTTCCATCAGCGAGTGATGATAGAATGGTCCATTAGGTAGAGGTGCACTGCACCGGGGGTTAGATCAATTGGATACTTGACTTGGTAGTGTGTTGATACCCTAGTGGGTGAGGCGAAGATGTATCTATACTCTTCCACGATATCTTCCACTTGATTTTGTTGCAAAGAGAGGGTCTGTGTAGAGGTCACATATGTGGCAACAACCTTCTGCTTACTGTGAGCATGGATCACAAAGAAGATGCAATTCTCAATCTGTGAAATGACCTTACTACATCGCTTAGCAAAGATTAAAGAAATAGCAGTAGGAAACTCTATGTATGAAATCCTATACAATTTTATACCCAAAGTAATAATAACATTGTGGGGTCTAGACTCATACACAACATGTCGCTTCCATAAATATGGTTATCCTAAAATAACATTACAAACTTAAAGGGGATCAATATCACACAATACCTCGTCTTTGAAGGGCTTGATGCCATAGGGAAGATGACATTGTTGGTTGTTGGTTGGTTATCTAAGTTATACCTTTAACATGATTGATCCAGGTTCAAGTCTATTGGGGATCCAACAAATCCTCTAAGACTATCGCCCCTCCTGGTAATCTAGAAGGAAACCCAGTACACAGAGTGCACTGCGTAGTCTCACCCAGGATAGTTCTATGGGTGGTTGCAATGCTTAAGTGCTTGCATCCTAGGAATGAGTGGGGATAGGGGACTATACTATGTGATTTTCAATCAATTACTATACCATTCATCTATCTTAGTTATTGTGTCATTCTTTATTCATGCATGTAAATCAA
>SNQJ01S0016420.1:52690-64230 GCA_010110895.2 Picea sitchensis | reverse complement strand
TGGATGTTGAAAAAACTTGTTGTCATACATTAGGACTAGGTCTCCTTCCTTGAAACTTTTTCTCTTGATATGTCGGTCATGCCAAGATTTGTCCCTTTCTTTCTGTACTTCTTGGTGAAATCCTTCTAGAATCCTATCTTCTTCCATGCTCATCAGCTGACTTAATATTTCTTGTACTGTGCCTTGCTCTGATATGTTTTTAATTTTTGTGACACGCAGACTTGGTACCAAGAATTATAATGGAACCACTGCTTATTTTCCATACACAATTCTAAATGGTGTCTAACCTATCATCCTTTTACAGGGAGTTATATAGTCCCATAAAACTGCTGGTATCTTTGAATCTCAACCGTCCCTATTGACATTGCAAATCTTGGTTAGGGAATTCTCTAGAATCTTGTTGAAGGCTTCCACTGTTCCATTTTCTTGAGGATGGTATGGCGTACTTTTCTGATGGTAGACCTCAAATTATTCAGTCAGATCTCTGATAGTTTTGTTGATAAAGTGAGTGCCTTGGTCACTCATCAAGATCCTTGGGCTTCAAATCTGGTGACTACATGTTCAAACAGGAAGTGTGTTGTTGTCTCTATGCTGCAATATTTAATTGGTGCTGACTCTTCCCATATTGAGAGGTGTTTTGTCGCAGTGATGATGTATCTCGTGCCTGATCTTCTTGTGGGTGGGTGAATTGGCCCAAAAAAATCAATAGCCCATTTGCCAAACACTTGTAGCATTACTTGTGGGTGTAAGAGAATATCATCCCATCTATTTAGTTTTCCAACCCTCTGAAAGGCATCGCATTGCTGACAGTATTCCTTTGCATATTGATGAATAGATGGCCACCATAATCATGCGCGAAGTACCTTCTACGCGGTAGATTTTTCTGCATAGTGTCCTCCTGCTATTCTTTCATGGGCTTCTTCCAGTATCCTAGGCCTTTAGTGTTTTAGTGTGCACCTTATCAAGATGTTTTCTTCCCCATTTTATATAAGTTCCCTGCGATCAACTGGTAGTCGGTTGCTTGGAAACCAGATTCTTCCTCTACACAGTGTTAAATTATTGTGGTGCAGTCCTTGTACTTAAATACTCAATAATGTCATCAAAATAATCATCTGCGACCTGAATTGAAAATAACTATGTGTAGGGGAAGGTATCCTCTAATTTTTTGGTCTCCTCACCATTGGTGACCCTTGACAAGTGATCAGGTCCTGCATTCATCTTCCCTAGTTTAACTATGACTTCAAATTCAAATTCTTGAAACAATAGTAACCATCGACAAATTCTACCCCCCAACAC
Organism: Picea sitchensis; assembly: GCA_010110895.2. Lineage (NCBI taxonomy): Eukaryota > Viridiplantae > Streptophyta > Pinopsida > Pinales > Pinaceae > Picea > Picea sitchensis. The sequence goes on along the minus strand of SNQJ01S0016420.1, from coordinate 62,934 downwards.
TCGCTTGTTGACTAGGTACTTAAGGGTTGAATGATCTGTGAACATCTTAAAATGTTTTCCAAGTAGGTAATGCCTAAAATTTTGAAGTGCATACACCATTTACGAACCTTCTCACTCTGTAGTGTTTTAGTTATGCTCGGAGTCTGACAGTTTTCTGCTTTCAAATTCTATGGGATGGTCCAAATCCCTTGCTCCTGGTTGCACCAGAATAACTCCCAGGGCTATGGTTGATGCATATACATGCACATGGAATGTCTTCTTCCAATATGGAAAGAATAAGATGGGTGTTGTGACCATGTTCTCCTGCAGGGTGTCCAATCCTTGCTCACATCTCTCAATCCACTGGAATTTAGTATCCTTCGTGAGTAATTTCTCCATCGACACAGTGATCTGCGCATACCCCTTGATAAATTTTCTATAATATCCTGTATGTCCCAATGTGTCTCTCATTTTGTACACTAATTTTGGTGGTGGTAATTTCACAATTACTGCAATCTTTGCAGGATCCATGATCAACCCTTGTTTGCATACTATGCGACCCAATAGAATTCCAAAGGGTGTTCCAATTATACATTTCTTAATGTTCAAGAATATTTGGAATTTCCTGCATCTTTCTAACATCAGCCTCAAAACTTCGACATGATCCTTCAGTAGGTTGTACACTGTCCAATCATCCAAATATACTTCTAGAAACTAATGGATGGATTCTTTGAAGGCAACAATGAATACTCTGGAGAAAATTGCTAGTGCATTTTTCAGTACGAAAGGCATGATTGTGTACTGGTAGGATCCTCATCCTATTGCAAAGTTATACTTGTGTAGATCTTCTGGTGCTATCTTGATTTGGTGGTATCCTGAGAATCCATTAGTGAATGAGTATGCTTCCTAGCCTCCCACATTTTCTAGGACTTCATCTGTAAAGGGTGTAGGGAAGGGGTCATGTAGGAAAGCATCATTGATATTTCTTAGATCTAAAAAGTTTCTTATGCCTCCTTGTTTTTTCTCCTGAACTACCATGGAGCTTATCCATTCTGATTCTTCTACTGGTTCTATGATTCTTGTTTCCAGCATTCTACCAATTCCTGCTCTTACCTTCTTCTTGTAGATGGGGTTCAATCTGTAATGCCTATGTATGATAGGTCTTGCCTCCGGTTTGAGAGGGATATTCATCTCTCCAAGTTCTCCTGCAATACCCTTCATTTTGGTAAAGGTCATTGGGAACAGGTCACTGTACTCGCGGAGTAATTATGTTATCCTGTCCATTATTTGCTCATCCCAGTAGTCTCCAATGTTGGACATTTTGGGATTCTCAACTGTCCCAATGTTGAATTTCTTCACCTTGATTGGCGCAACAATTAATTCTTATTCTAGAGGTGGAACTTTCACTTCTCTTTCACCTTCAACTTCCTCAATATGAATATCGCACTGATTTTCTTCATCTGGTACTTCTTCCTGCACATGGTAGCATGGCATCAGTTCTTTCATTGTCTATCTGTGCTTTTGTTGTTCCTTTGTTATGAGTTCAACTTCTGGATCCTTAATGAATATCACCCCTCTTATTTGTTTAAGGGATGTGTTTATGTTGGGGTTCTCATGCTCAAATGAGAAAGTGACTGTAAAGTTATGTTGTAGTATTGTCCATCTCGTATTGTCCATCTCGTAGTTCCTCTATGCAATTCCTGGTCCGTATACTAGTTTTATGGGATGCCCTCTAATGTGTGTATGAAATGATGAGGCCATTCCTCTGCGGGTGTCATTTTCCACAACGCTTTGCACTTCTCCAAGTGTTCTGTTGGTGCCCCCTTTCCATCATATTTTTGTTGTTGGTTGCTTCTTTGTTATGTGCCAAACCTAATGCACTATAACCACTTACATTGGTACCAATCCTTGATTGTTTCCTTGTGTGTGCCCCACCATTTTGTAGGTGTAGCCTTAAGTGCGATGTCAAGAGATAACAATATTTGACTATCTGATACTTCATCCTCATATCTTGTTAGGAATTATTCCAAGTTGTTGATTCCCTAGAAACTTGGAGGTTCTCTAACTTCTATCCCAACCCACCTTACTGCACGGTCTATTCATGCGCATCTTTTGGTTGAGACCTCATGTAGGTGTTGCTACCAATTCTCCAGACTAGTGTCAGAGTCGGAAGCACATGATGTGATACTTCTCCATCTAAGTACACCATCAACATTTGGATTAATGCAATCTTCGGTGCGCGCGGTGGTCCGGTACAGCTGGTTAATTTCTTCCAGATATAGACATGTTGGTTCCACAAATCTTTCGACTTTTGATGGATCTAGAGGCATGATGACCYTGTATTTGCCCGAATCAAATGTCATCTTCCTGGTCTTTAGGTTGATTATCGCCTGATTGTCAAATGCCCAATCCAATCCCAGTAATGTTGGATATCGTGTTGTGTCGTCCACGATTTCGATCACTTCGAAGTCTGCCTTAGTGCGCACTCCGTCCAAATCTACTATCACTCCTTTCAGCCTCCCTATTGGTAGAACTTTGTGTTGGTTTTATAACTTCAGTTGGACTAGTGAGTAGCCTAAGGTATGTTCTCCCATGCATTTCCATGTCTTTTTGGGTAATACATTCACTTCAGATCCCAGGTCTAATATCACATCACCCATGTTAAAATATTTGATGTTGGCATTCAATCTGAACTGTCTGTTAGTTCTCCTTTTGGCATAGAGGTGATTGACTATCCTCTATTCTAACTTTCCCTCAGAGTTTGTGGTACATCTATCTAAGAAATTATGTAATACTATAACAGATGATGGATCCTTAAATAATTATATACAGTATTGCAGGAAAGTTTTAATACAACTTACTTGGTTTCCCGAGTGGAATTCATTGGTATGGTCTAATGCTGACGAAATTTTAGATGTTGGGACATCTTAGGTATGTTTCGTGGTAGATGTAGATCCAACATTCTACTTGAGAAATTCTTGTTTGGCCTCCTTAAAGGTCTCCTTCTCCTTTTCTGCTTCAAATCGCTTGGGTGGTTTAGTATTTCTCTTGATCCATTGGTGTTGTACTGGTTCAGGTTTAGCTGCATCATCTCTTGTTTTAGAACCTCTGTGCATCACTATGTTGATGTTCCTTCCATCTCCTCTAGCTTCTGTAGAGATCCACTATATGTTCTTATTGTTCTGATTTCATTTCTCCTATATATTCCCTAACAATGTTGTGCAATCCTCTATGTCGTGATCTGTTGAGTGACAATACATGCATGTCACAGGTGGTAAAGGGAATTCTCTTTCATAGTTCCCTAGATGTTTGCAGTTATGGTACATTATTGGACCTCTTCCACGTCCAAAGCCTCCTCTACCTCGTTCTCCTCCTCTATACCCAACGTGATCTCCACGTGGTGTATTGTATTGAGGTACCTGATTATACTGTGCATGGTTATACTGGGGTTGTATGGTGTTATATTGTTGTGGCACAATATTATACTGCAGTGGTACCTGATTAAATTGAGGTGCATCTTTCCCTATCATCATTTTGGCTTGCACCCTATATATTTCTGACGTCCTTTCCTGCATCAAATCCATGGTTCTACAGTCTTTGTCATCGTGGCCTACTGACTTGAAAAATGTGCAGTGTGCATTCTTTGGTATTGTCTCATATTTATTCATCATAGGACAATGATATGGATTATGCCTGTGCATCTTGCAAATTTCACACCAGGGTCCTCCTGTTGGCAATGTATTTGGCATCCCTATTGCCATATACTGCGTGAATGTTGGACATTCACTCTTATGGTGCCATTATATTCTACATGTGGTACACAAAACAACTTCATGCTCGTCCTTTCCCTTATTTTGATTGAGTTGAAAGGTAAGATTCTTTAGATCCTCCTTCAAATCCTCTATAGTTGGATTTGTCTTGTGGTACTGATTCTCCTCCATTTGCAAGGCTGTCGGCAAAGCCTCTACTTGAGATTAGAATTTATGTTGTCTGAGTGGGTGTTTCAGGCCTGGTAACAAAGAATTCACAATCATATTCCTATGTTGCATGCCAGTCATGGCATACCTCAATTTCCCTTTCAAATGTTTAAATTGTTGATCAATTTCCCAGACAGATTCTCTTAGTTTCTGTCGGATTTCTATCATCTTGTTCATGTATTGATCCTCTGAGCTTGTCTTCTGGAACTCATTAATCAGTAATTTATTGATGTCTATCAGTGTCCTTGTCGTCCCAAGTGCACTATTTATGTCTAGACTCATGTACCAGTCTAGTGTGCGGTCTCTTAGTGTGATAGCTAGCTGTGAAAGTTTCATGTCTTCATCATTGATATGTTTTGCTTCTCATATCTTTGCACAAATAAACAAGTGTTTCTCAGGGTATTCTGCTACCTCTCCTTGAAACTCTGGTAAATGAATGGTGGGATTATGTCCTTCCATCCTGAATGTTGAACTGCTACCTTCGCATGGTGTAGACACTTGACTAATGCTTCCTGAAATGGCTCCCCCGGTTGTTATTCCTTGTGTATATGTGCTTCATGTTGTCTTCCTTCTCCCAAAATTTATTTTTCTAAACGGTGGTGTGCTTCTTGGTGTGTTAGTCGCACATGGGTTTATGGGTTCCACACTGACATTAATATGGATAGGATTGATGCATTCTATTCCTGCTCTTGGACCTCTCATCTTTCTTTCATATGTTGCATGCAATATTTCCTCAATATGCTCCACAACCCGAATATCCTCTACCTCCTCTTCGTCACTTTCCAAGCCTTCCCTTGCGGCTACAACTCTCTTCTTGGTGTTCACCTTGTATTGGTAGGGTAATCCACTGCGCATATTTCCAGTTGTCGCCATGATCTGCTTGATCTAGTCGTCTTCCATCATGATTAGGTCTAAGGGTTCCTCCTTATTTCCTTTATCCAGTTCTCCTTCCATTTATCTTTTTTCTGTTAGTGCTTCCCCCCTTCCCCCATGTATGCAGGGAAGTTTAGATGTCTCACTCCATTGTCATTACACCTTTGTTATAGAGCAGTATCTTAATAGAAGTATACAACGATCTAATATACCTTCCTCAAGGCCCACATAGAAACTCTTTCTCTGTTCCATTGTACGATTTCATGGTATCTACTGCAAATTATGTTATAAAGCCTGCTACAATACTGTCGAGCCAAAAATATACTACGCGGGTGAATTTGTTATTCACTTGTTGTAACTGCGTGATTTGAACTGAGGTCCACTCTAACTATTGGAGACGATTCATTGTGTGGTTTTCCTTCAACCTCAATATCCCCTCCTGCAATAAGTGTGGAAAATCATAGAAAAATACTTCATGTAGATCAGTAAACACATACATCTCAAGATATTTGTGCGGTGTTACTCTAGGGTTTTTGTTATCTTATTGTGCAAACTATAGCTTCTTTTTTTAAAACCATCTCTCTATCTCCTCTTTCATGGGTCTCTAGGGTATAAACATTCCCTTCTATATTTTCATTCTTTTTGACACTTCGTTCCCAGATCTTACATTCTTTTAACAGTTTTTCAACAGATCAAAGATTCTTTTAACAGATCTTCAACAGATCGCATCCACTCAATCCTATGTTGTTCCAACCGACAATGGAAACATTTGTTGGTTGGTTATCTGAGTTATACCTTTAATATGATTGACCCAGGTTCAACTCTATCGGGGATCCAACAAAGCCTCTAAAACTATCGACCCTATTGGTAACCCAGANTCTTTCATGGGTCTCTAGGGTATAAACATTCCCTTCTATATTTTCATTCTTTTTGACACTTCGTTCCCAGATCTTACATTCTTTTAACAGTTTTTCAACAGATCAAAGATTCTTTTAACAGATCTTCAACAGATCGCATCCACTCAATCCTATGTTGTTCCAACCGACAATGGAACCATTTGTTGGTTGGTTATCTGAGTTATACCTTTAATATGATTGACCCAGGTTCAAGTCTATTGGGGATCCAACAAAGCCTCTAAAACTATCGACCCTATTGGTAACCCAGAAGGCAACGCAGTGCACAGAGTGCACTACGCAGTCTCACCTGAGATAGTTCTATGGGTGGCTGCAACGCTCAGGTGCTTGTAGCCTGGGAATGAGTGGGGATGTGGGAGTGTACTATGTGATTTTCAATCAATTACTATATCATTCATCTATATTCGTTATTTTGTCGTTCTTTATTCATGCATGTAAATCAACAGATCTAACTAATTCATCAATATATTCATCTAAGATCTAACCATTGACAACAAAGACATAAACAATAATCAAAGTAAGTATCCCACCATTCCTTAACATGGGGGATGGCCTTGAGGAGTAAAAAAGTAATATTTTCCCTATCGAAAAAATTATGGACCAAAAAATACCCTTCGAGAAGATTCAACCATTTATCTACAACATATGCATCTATCAGTCCTTCAAATAATGTAATATCCAAATTTAATTGTACCTTGAAGGGGGTTTCATGGTCTCTTGATGAAGATGCATCTCCTGTGGGAAGTCGTCGAAGGATCTGTGAAAATTTGTCCATCATTTGATTCCTTTTTTGTGCAAGGGATTCCTTGAGAAAAAGTTTAAAAGGATATATGTCTACTTCATGTTTCTTCTCTTCCCCCATGAGTTGTTGTCAGGCTCAACACGCGATCTTGCAAAGGCTCGACTGGTTCAAGTCCCAACTTTTTGTACCCAAATCTTAACGGGGACATGCACGAAGAAAAATAAATGAAGAGCAGACCGCTTTGATACCCCCGATCCAGATTTATGAGCGGAGAAAAATGAATAATATATTGAATACAATAACACAGAGATATGGAGAAAAACAACAAATATCCAGTGAAAAATAACTTCTATTGAATAAATAAAATAGGTTGAAACTGTAAAACTGCAGAACTGAAACAACTTGCTCGAATGGAGGTAGTTATCTCTAAGAAGAGATGTGGATGCTACGTGTATCTGTATGAGCAGAGTGATTAAAATGAGGTTCCAAAGGCATTTTTAACATTACTCATGAATTCCAAAACCTTATACATCAAAAAACCTAACCCTAGGAGATGAAATGCCAAAAGTTATGTGGGCCCCAATGGGTAAGTTAGTACCTCAACTTCCCGAGGTTGTAACTTTTGCATACGACCTATGTTTTAGGCATGTGATAGCCCGTTGGAAAGGTATTTTCGAGAAATACACATTATGTTGTCAAACTTTAACTCTATCTATATTTTGACTGTGGAAAGCCAAAAAAAACATTGCTTAATGCCCCAAAATGCCCCTAGAAGTACAGAAAGATGTAATGACATGAAAACTTCCAAAATAATCCAGTTGGAATAGGTGGGTGGCCACCAATATCCACCTGGATGTTGTGTAGGGATTAAGGATAGCCCCAGAAGTGCATAACCCACAATTAGAAAGAAATGTCATGATTATAGAGAAACGTGTTGAACTAAAAATTGTCAAGAGGAGCCAGTTGGAATAAGTGGGTGGCCACCAATATCCACCTGGATCACACCGGAAATGGAACAATGAGGATTATCCATATATGAGTATGTTACATGCATTTTCATTTTCCTTCATGTACTTATTCCTCAAACAAATTTGGGTCTCATGACCACACCTTTGTTGATTTGTGTAGACTTCATCAAATGCACCCAACACATTTGCTAACATCAACCACACTTGTTGGAATTATTGAAAACTAAATCACCATCAAACTTGGCCAAAACTCTAGGGTTTCTGGAACACTCCAAGGGTTGACATCAATGACAACCAAATGTCCAATATTTGATTTGAATTTGTTGTTGCAATATATTTATCTTTCAGATCAGTATTGTATATTTTAATGGCTGCAATATGATTCTCATGTGCTCTCCTATTGAGTGCATCAGTCACTTGAATTCCCTTTCCTTTTATATGCTTAATTTCAAATTCATATTCATTAATGAATTGAAGCCATCTAGTTTGTTTGGAATTTAATGTTGGTTGTTGAAACAAATGCTTCAGCCCGCAGTGGTTTTTCCTTAGCTCAAATTTCTTCCCCATAAGGTAATGTCTCCACATTTTTAGTGGTTGTACATCTGTTGCTAAATCTGTATCACAGGTAACATAATTCCTCTCATGCTCTTTTAATTTTATAGACTCATAGAGTACCACATGATCTTTTTGTGTGAGAACTCCACCAAGCCTTTCCTTGCATGCATTTATGCACTCCACAAAATCCTCATCTAGATCTGGAATATTTAGTATTGATGCACTTGCCAAGATTTCTTTCAATTTTTGAAATCTTTCTTCACATTTGGGAGTCCATTCAAATTTCACTCCCTTATTTTGTAAAGAAGTGATTGGGTTTGTAATATTTGAGAATCCTTTTATGAATCTTCAATAATAACTGACAAGACCCATGAATGATTCAATCTCCATTACATTATTTGGCATTGGCCATCCTCTAATGGCCTATATATTTTCAAGATCCAATGCTATCCCTTCTATTGAAATTATATGACCCAAGTAGTGAATCTTCTTTTGATAAAAGATGCACTTACTTAGCTTATCATGCAATTTATGCTCTCTTAAAAATTCCAACATCATTCTTAAATGTTTCTCATGTTCCTTCTCTAACTTAGAGTAGATGAGTATGTTATTGTTGACATTTTAATTTGTTAAGACCAAATTGGAAACCTCACGGGGATATGAATCCCCCTACGTTTTTATAGAGGTGGTACTCCTATTTGGCTAAAAGATATATCTTGAATATATTGGATTAGGAGAATGCTTAGGAAACAAACCATATAAATTTATTGCTTGAAATTATTCAATAACCTAATCTGATCTTTATGTTCAACAAGAAGTCCTTTACTAATAAAAAAAGATTGAAGGAGGGCTTCAACATCAAGATTTATTTGTGATCAACATCAAACATACTATGTTCTTAATCATATACAAATTCATCCATATCTTCTTCATGAGAAATAGAAGAAAATAGTTTGATGATATCAAATAACTTTAAAAGAGTATTACTATTAAGATCAAAAGAGAATTTGATAGATCAATTTCAAACACCTTATACTCAAAAATTAGAGTTACAAGATACGATCGAAATCAACCCAAAGTAATTATTTGTGGAGTTTTATTCATGAAAGATGTTCTTCATTACAAAATATATGACATTCATATATATGGTTGCAAATACTCCATGATAATATAAGAAAATTATTTTGAAGAATACAAGAACACTCAAGAACTCAACCTTGTGCTCAATTCATAGATTCAAGCATAAAGATATGAGAAATGGTGTAGAGGAAGGAAAATAATGGAGAAGATGGAGATTTCTCTTCGTTGATTAGAATCTTCGATGCATATGATGGATGTATGTTTTTCTTGTGATCTTATACCCCTACCCCTATGATTAATTCGATTAAGGAACCCTTACTAAAGCCCTCTTTCTCTTTTTAAAATTAGATCTTCTAACTACTTGAGTAGTTAGGATTTTTCCTTTCTTGAATTTTTCGTACAATCTTCTTCTTGAAATATTCACTTTAATTAATGCCTCATTAAAGTATTTTTAATGATTTCACATCATGAACATCCACATCTTTCAAATGGGTCCCTTTCCTTTTTGAATAATTTTTTTTAAATAAACTTTTATTTTCAAAAATTATTAAATTTTCCTTTTAAAGAGAGGGACTGTGTTTTAATTTTATGGAAGTGATAAACAAATTTTTAACCATGGAAATTGCTTCATATGTTATATTCATCGTTTTATTCTTCCAACTATAAATATTTTATCCAAATCTGAATCCTGGATCTCAAGATAGGACCTCATGAAGTTGAGTTGTCAAGGGGATCCATTAAAAATGAAGATGACTTATATTTCAATTTTTGAGAACAATTTGGCCACTTTTAACCTTTAAAACATGTACAAACATATTATTCATCAAAATAAATTTCCAACGGTATAAAATTTCCACAATTTCGTCGCCCAGAGCTCAAGTTATGGCTTCTGCAAGATCGTGACTCATCCACCATCGTTCAAATTTGATGGGAAAATGTGGGCCCTTGATCTCAAATTCGTTTTTTATCCTTTGTAAATTCGAATTTTTGGTCATAAAAGTTAATCCACATGCATGTCATATTTGAATTATTAATTATATATAATATTAAGGGTATCATACACTTAATAAGAAACATGAAAAGTAGATTATGGAGCTTAATGGGTCGACCCCTTAGAATATTGATTAAATAATAATATTCCACCCACACCCAGTCA
>SNQJ01S0016420.1:35509-46547 GCA_010110895.2 Picea sitchensis | reverse complement strand
CATTATGAATGTGCAGTCCTTGACCTATTATCCTCTTTTCCAAGGATTCCAATTCCTTATACAATTCATCAAAATTATCTTGAATTGTATTTTCCAGGTAATATCCTCCTCTTGGATCTTTTGTCATCCATCCTTCCAAAGGTTCTACCTCTTATGTTATACATTCTTCTTCTGGGAAAATATTGTCTTCTATTATTTCCATGGATGAATTTTCCTTGAGCCTATCTTCATGAGGTGAATTTTCATCAGTTGTACCTCCATAAAATCTAGAAAATAATGATGATCCACCTGCACATATGTTCCAATTGTGAGGTTCAAGTTTACAAGGTTCTTGAACTTTTGTTGTTGTCATCATTGTCATGCATTCCTCTATGCCTTGAGTAATTCCTTCATCTTGTTCTGTTGCTGAGGAATTTCTTCCAAATGAATTTTTCCCATCATTGAGATTACTAACACAAATCTTCATTTGATTTTCTTCATCTTCTTTGGTTATGACAACTTCCTCATTGTCTTCAAGGTATTCAAACATATGTTCTATTAAAAATTCCTCCCATTCAGCCATATCTTCTACAAGCTTCATTCCTTCATTGACAAGCACAAACATATCATTAATTTTATTTTCATTACCTACCAAATATGAAAACATACACAAAAAGTCATAATTGAAGTCATAAGTCTCCTCATATAATGCCTTAATCTCCACATCTCCATGTTGTTCTGAACAATTCACCAGACTGTCAAGAAAATTATCCTCGATGTTTCTGGCTTCATCTTCATCCAGGAACAATCTTCTTTCAGTTCCACATAACCAAACTTCTATTTCACACTCAACTTCTCTGATTTCTTCCTTTAACCTAGAAAACATCCTTTGCCTTAGCTTCACATGCAGTGAATGCCAACTCACCTTCCTCTTCTCTATCCTTCAACCATATCTTTGATCCTCCTCATACTATAGTAGTCATTCCTCTAGTACACTAAGATGTACCTTTATCTCAGCATTTCTCTTTCCAATTCCTCAATACTCATATTTCTTATGCCAACTTCTTTGGCATTTTCCTTCTTCTAGTTGTGACTCCATTCTGAACCCTTAATATGACCCACAGTGGTCACCTTCTCCTCTTCCTTCTGTAGAATCTCCTTGTATACTTGTGAGCTGCTACAAGTCCTTCCCATTTATGTAATAAGTTTGCAACTTGTCACTAGTACCAATCATCTTCTTGGCACATCTCCACTTGGTTCTTTTCACCTAGAACCTTTTATAGAGCACTTTTTTTCCTCGGCTTCCAAAGTTGTCAGGTTGTTGCTTCTTCAATTGCTCACATCTTCCTTTGAGAACTTCATTGTCCTCTTCTTCTTCAACAATTTTAATTGTTGTATGGGTTCTGTCACAATATTCACCTTCTTAGATCTCTACCTGCTCCCTATTTCCTTTGTCTCAACTTTATTGTTGTCATGTAGTTCTGCTACAACTTCAACCTACAACACAAATTATCTTTTGACCAGATTTAGCAATAAAAGTCAATATATATATTTTTCTTTGTAAGATCTTACTCAAGATCTCCCCTTCAACATTCTCATGTTGATCCATTCATGTTGGATCAATAATTATTCCTGAACTCTCTACCAAGATTATCCTTCCTCAAGTGCATATCATTTCTTTGTACCTCTATCAGAATTATCTTTGTATCTTAAAGAACATCAGTATTCTTTAAATTATTGTACAATATCCCTGTATCATATTATACTCTATCTGAAACTTTCCATGAGGTGAATGTACCTTCAACCCTTCTTTTTCCGACACTGTAATAATCCCTTCAGTAATTAATTAAGCAAATAATTTTCTTCTTTCCCGATACTAAAAATGTTTCATCTCTGATACCAACTGATGTAAGTCAGAAATCAATCATCCCAAATTCTCTTCAAACTTGGTGTAGATCCAAATATGTTTCTTACTTAGCCCATAGTTAGAGCGACACTATTCATCTTAGGATGCTCTAAACCCTTAACAGGGTGCCTAGGATAATTCTGCTCATTCTTTCACCTGTTAAACATGACCATGGATTTAAAACAGGGGCGATAAACGTTGTTATATTCATCTGCCTGAGAGCGATGACTTTCTCTATTCATTGTCTTCTAATCGACAGTGTAGATAGAACTGATGTGGAGATCTAGGATCAGGGATGATTGTGGGCTCCTAACTAACACAGCCTTTAAAACCCTCATCAATTTCCACAATGGAAGATACATGTTGGGAGTGGAATCGATGTGATTCGTCGATTGATTGAAAGGTGATGATTGGCGATCGTCGTGGATTATGGAACAGAAAATTGTTCAGACATTAATTTTCCCTTTGAATCCTGCAATCGCTCCCTGCCATCGATCTGCTTCACTGAGATCTTATGGTCATGACCTAATCGATTATTGACTTATCTCTTCCCTCACGATCGGATGGTGTGAAACATTCATATCCAAATGATGAACATTCAACATTCATTCCTTTTTATTCTTGCACGATTGAGATATAATGGTTCGCATCCACCAGCGGAGTGCTTGGATGACTGTTGTAGCTTCCTCTGTGATCATGAAAACATTTCTCCTCCATAGTTCAGTTAGTATCATCAATCCATCTTGTGATCGATGATCAATGGAATAATCATTCTCGACCTCACTTTGAATGTAGAATTATACCAGACTTCCTCTCCAGAGTTATCCTTCTTGTCTTGCAACACAAGCCTATACATGAACTACACAATCTCAACTATATGCGGAGACATACACTTCTTCCTCATAGAATCATATAATACACTCATAATAGAAAAAAATTCAGAGGCTTCCAAAATACTCGAAATAGAGTATTTCCTTTGTATTCATATACATATGTTTACATATAATTATATAGGCTCACATGCCTTATTTTTTCTGGATTAGATCAACAGACTATAATCCTCATTCTATTGGCCTGATAAACATTTTTTTTTTCCACATCTAATCTCTGGCCTAATTTTCCTTAAGATTGGCCACCTCTAATGCCCGAAGGCTTACAATCTTTTGTACAAAATGGGTTTTGAAACCAATTTAGTTCAGATCCTATAACTTCTCAACAAAACCCCTAATGAGGCCTTAGATTCATGAATCACTCCCAAGGATCCTATAACCACTCAATCCTAGTTAATGTTTGTCTTCATTGAGAAGATTTGATTTCTCTTATCTTCACAAAACTCAAAATTGCCTTAGGTACCCAATTTAGAGAAATTATTCTACAACAAACAAATATCCAAGATTGCCTCATGTTCTCACATTTGAGAACATTTACAAACATATCCTCACTTATAAAAATCAAACTCTTGTGAAAATATAACAAATCACTCATTAGGAAACCAACCCTTTAGTAGAAGGAATACCCCCTAGGTCTAATTAAATATACAATGAATTTGGAAGCAGGATGCACCTGCATCAATATGGATCTCCCCCCCTCTATAAATATTTCCATTCCTCTCTTTTATAAATATATTAAATTCTTCTCAAGATCCAAGAAAAATGGATCCAAAAACCTCCATCCCAAATTCGAAATGATGAGGTGGCTAGACAATTTTTAAGAAAAATAAACTGTCGAAATTCTAGAAAAATTATGCTTAGAGATCCACTTGTTTCTCCAAAACCATGACACTTATGTAACATCCGAGATATTTTTTTGTATATGAGTCCATTATTGAGAAAAACCTCTTTCATGTTTCAAAAATAACCTTCCAACTTCTCAGGATCTGTTCCCAAAGATAATGAATTAAACAGGAAAATTCTTGACTTTCTGAATCTGAAAATGAGTTGTAAATATTCATTCTAATATCCCAAAACATGACACCCGTGTAAAATCCGAGAGAGGTTTTTTTATATAATTCTATTATTGAGAAAAACCGATTTCAATTTTCAAAAATAACCTTCCAGCTTCCCAAGATCTGTTCCCAAAGATAATGACTAAAACAGGAAAATTCATGAATTTTTGAATCTGAAAAATGAGTTGTAAAGATTCATTAAAATATACTAAACCATGACACCTGTGTAAAAACTGAAAAATGTTTTTGTAGATGAGCTCGAAATCCATGCCAAAATTTGATGACTAAAACAGGAAATTCCAAAATTTCTGGTAACTTCTTGCTAAAAATTAGGTCAACGTGATGATGTGTTCCCAAAATATTCTCCATTAAGAATTCGACCTTCCTTATCAAGTACCAAGGTGTTTGAAATATATATGAGTCAAAATTTAAATGATGTGGTATCCCTAAAAAATAGGAGTGTTGGATAGTGACAACAAACCCTAATTTCTAGGCAACAATTTTACACTAGAATAGGTCTTTGACTAATCAAGCTCCACTTGGAAAATGAGTTTTCCTTACCTATGATCATAAGTGATTAATATCCAACTTACCTTGGGAATTAAATAGGTTGAATAGGTGGTTGGTCTCATAATCATCCTCCAAAACCATGTCATTTTCCTAAAAACAAGTTGCGATATAGGAACTTCATGTAGCGCCATCGCACTTTTTCTGCATAGGAAAATTGTAGGAAATTCGTGTAGCACCCTTTTAAAAATATTATTTTTAGACTTTAAAACCCATCATATGACCTTAATATAGAAAAACATATGCTAAGAAGACCTTGTTATCTTTATATAAGAAAAATATGATTTTTTAAGACCAAAATTTGATCATGAAAATATTAGTGCTAACATTGGCTCCATAGGGGATGGCATGATCCCTGCGATCTGTCAAGAACAAGAAGACATGTGCCTTCATCCATTTGGATATGGAGTCATTCATCTCATTCCAAACTTCTACAACATATTCTGGAACCAAAACATATTGTTGTAAACCAAATATAAACTGAATGTTGTACTCAAACTGGAAATCAAAAACTTTCATTGCAAGCTTATTTATGCACACTCCTACTCCTACTCCAATCAACTGAAATTTTGCTTGATAAAGTGTAATCATCTTTCCAATGAAGCCATAAAAGAATATGATTGATGAAATGTAATCCTTGTTTGCAACTAAGTAAGAGGACATGAAGAGAGTATGTCATGAACAACAAAAATTCCACAAAAATCATGTACTCACAGCTGCAAATAGATGAGATGCAAAAACTTGCAGCATTTGGGATCTGTGGAAATGACAAAACCATCCAGGCTGCTATTGGATCCTGAAGAACATGACATGTTTTTAGTTGATTAAGAGGATAACTGCGTAAAGGATGATTCATTACTAAAATTATGTGCCTCATATACTCCTTGAAATATTTCATGAAAATCATTAGCTTGATTATAGCCAAAGGCATGAGTATGCTCAATAAAATCTTCATCCTCAATGACAGGTAAGGAAGAGAAAAATGTGTCTTCTTGAATCTGATCAGAATTAGCAACTTGGCCATCAATTTCCATTTCATGTTCACTATTACAAGCACGATCTGCCCGATGAAGACTTGATTTAAACACTTCACAACAATTTTCAAATAAAAACTCAGTTGAATACATTGCTTTGTAATGAGAGTAAAATGAAACATGAAAATCACTCAATGAAGCAATACTATCAGTGGGGAGGGTTTTACACCACTCATAGGCTTTCCCTTCCAAGGAGTTCCTAAACATTTTGATAAGAACATCTTCATGATAAATACTCAGCCGATGCATGTACTCATGAAAATCAAAGAGGTGATTGGCATGATGGGCATATTCATTTCCCTTAAAACTCGAAAGGCAGTGTTCCCATGTTTCTCTATCAAGTACAATATTTGGAAATCAAGGTACACGAGAAAAATCACAGAATGCATACCTTGTAGCTAATATAGCTTCCATGGATTTTGAATTTATGGATCAATGGAATTAATTGTGGACTCGTCCTTCATGAAGTCTCCGGGTGAAAGATGCAGGCGGAACCATGTGTTTATTGTTTGTTCACCATCAAACAATAGATCTCTTCATTGTCGTTCATCCCGAGGAAAATATCTTTGTTGCTTCGTCCCTGGAAATGCCACCAAAAGATGTTAGCTATAATTCAACTCAAGACTGTTATTGAGTCAATCCTAGCACATCTTGTTTAAAAATTCTCAATAATTTTATGAAGGTGGAAAGATCACACATTTGGTTTCAACGAGGCTTATTATTTGAGTTATTTAAACTACTTTCCTATGTGCAGCAAACCAAGTAAATAAAACCTTTGATCAGTGAAATAAGATAAGTGATATGGTATGGAAGAATGTGGAACAAAAACTGATAAATTCACTAAAGAGAAACATTTTCTTTAATTCCTTTACTCAGTAGAATAATGAATCATTACTCAAAAACCCTTTCCAAATAAGATTAAAAGGGCTCAAACATTTATGTGGCAAAGATTGAAATATATCCTATAAAGAAACATTCTCAACACAGATTTGCATTCATGTATCATAGAACAACAAAATATGTTCAAGATGAAGTAAAAGAGACGATAAACAAAGAATAGAAACACACACTAACCATTGGCTTCATAAGCAGTTAATATCTTTACATAAGAAAATGTAAGCAAAAATTAGATCTTGAAAGTTTTACAATGAAAGACAAAATAGGGATATCCCCCCCTCTCTCACTCTTTCGTTCATCTCTTTTATAAATATATTACATTCTTCTCAATATCCAAGAAAAATGGATCCAAAACCTCCATCCCAAATTCGAAATGATGAGGTGGCTAGACAATTTTTAAGAAAAATAAACTGTCGAAATTCTGGAAAAATGATACTCAGAGATACACTTGTTTCTCCAAAAATATAACACATGTGTAAAATATGAGAGAGTTTTTTGTATATCTGTTCTTTATTGATAAACACCTCTTTCACTTTTCAAAAATAACCTTCCAGCTTCCCGAGATATATTCCCAAAGATAATGACTAAAATAGGAAAATTCTTGAATTTCTGAGTCTGAAAAATGAGTTGTAAAGATTCATTCGAATAACCCAAACCATGAAACCTGTGTAAAATACGAGAGATTTTTTTGTATATGAGTCCGTTATTGAGAAAAAACTCTTTCACTTTTCAAAAATAACCTTCTAGATGCCAGGGATACGTTCCCAAAGATAATGACTAAAATAGGAAAGTTCCTGAATTTCTGAATCTGAAAAATGAGTTGTAAAGATTCATTCGAATCTCCCAAACCATGACACATGTGTAAAACATGAAAGAGGTTTTTTTATATGAGATTATTCGTGAGAAAATTCTCTTTCATTTCACTAATATTGATCACCATCTTCTCGAAATCCATGCTAAATGTTGATGACTAAAATAGGAAAATTCCAAAACAAATGGTAACTTCTTCCTAAAAATTAGGTCAACGTGATGATGTGTTCCCAAAATATTCTCCATCAATAATTCGACCTTCCTTATCAAGTACCAAGGTGTTTTAAATATATGTGAGTCAAAATTTAAAGGATGTGGTATCCCTAAAAAATAGGAGCATTGGATAGTGACAACAAACCCTAATTTCTAGGCAACAGTTTTACACTAGAATAGGTCTTTGACTTATCAAGCTCCACTTGAAAAATGAGTTATCCTTCCCTATGATATTTAGTGATTGATCTCAAACTCACCTCAGCAAGTAAATAGGTTGAATATTTGGATGGTCTCACAATCATCCTCCAAAACCGTGTCATTTTCCTAAAAACAGGTTGCGCTACAAGAACTTCTTGTAGCACCATCACACTTTTTTCTGCATAGGAAAATTGCAGGAACTTCTTGTAGTGCCCTTTTCAAAATATTAGTTTTAGACTTTAAAACCCATTATATGACCTTAATATAGACAAAAATATGCTAATAAGACCTTATTATCTTTATATAAGCAAAATATGAATTTTTAAGACCATAATTTGATCATGAATATTAGTGCTAACACACGGGAGCCCCAATCCCAGTCCCGTGTGTTAGCACTATCGACAAATGCATTTAAATTTATACTATTGTAAAAGACTTTATCATTTTTGAGAAATATTAGAGAGCTATTTCGAAGTTGATTTTGACTATATTTTATAACTCTGAGTTTTGAGTATAATATATTTGAAATCAACTTATCAAATTATATTTTTGATCTTTACAAACATTACTCTTTCAAAGTTATCTTGTGCATTGGACTATTTTCCCTTTCTATTTTGAAGGTGATAAAAAAAACTTGAAATTGTGATGAATGTGAGAATTTCTATTATTTCATGTAATTTATTTATTTCCAACAAATGTGATGCTTAATTTTCCTAGTCCATTTCTCAAGAAATCTCATATTTTATACTATTTTAAACTTTGTTGAGGGATAAAGTTCTTGGGTTTTTCTCTAAAGCAACATCCTAAATTATTTCATTTACATTTAAAATAAAACTTTGAAATTTTTAAAGAGGAGTACCACCTCTATAAAAACACAGGGGGATTTATGTCCTCGTGAGGTTGTCATTTCGGTCTTAAAGATTCAAATGTCAACAATCATCTAGGAACACAATCACAAACTTGTCTAGGTACTCCTTGAACACTCCATTCATTAGGAACATAAAATAGTTGGGGAATTTGATAGTCCAAATGGCACTATTGTGAATTCTTAATGCCCATATCATGTCTTGAATGTTGTCTTGTTGATTTCTTCTTCCTTTATCCTCACTTGATGATAACCTAATCTCGATTCGATCTTTGAAAAGATTCTTTCACTTTTCAATTGATCAAATAAGTCATCAATCCTTGGAAAATGATATTTTTTCTTTATGGTTACCTTATTCAGTTGTCTGAAATCAATACACAACCTTAAGGTTCCATATTTCTTTTTCACAAAAAGAACTAGGGCACCCCAAGGTGACACACTTGGGCGTATATACCCCTTCTTCAAAATCTCTTCAAGCTGCATATGCAATTCTTTCAGTTCAGGAGTGCCCATTATGTATGGTGTCTTGGACATTGGTGTATCTCCTCATTGTTGTTTCGGTCTTAAAGATTCATTGTCTCTCTTTAGTGGAAATCCTAGGATCTCCCTAAATAAATCTCCAAAATCCCTCAAGATTGGATGTTCTTCAATTCTTACCATTTTATCTTTGGCTTCCTCTTCCATATGGGCTGCGAAAATATGGCATCCCTTCCTGAAACTCTTTTTCAACTGCATGGTTGAAATATCTCTTATAGCTACAGCTCTTGGAATGCCTTGAATCTTTCATTGCTTCCCTTCCTCATCAAGACATGTGATTATCTTTTTGTATCAATTTAGGATAGCATGGTGTTTTTCCAACCAATCCATGCCAATTAGACAATCATATGAACCCAATGGTATGATGTTCACATCTACCTTTTTGTTGAGTCCATTCATGTCTATTAGACAATCTTTAACTAGATCACTGATCTTCCTCTTAGCCCTTTTGGCTAACTGAACTAACCAAGATTTATTGTGCTTACTCCTTTGTAAGTGAAATATTTCAAGAATTTTAGCGTTTATGTAACTATGGCTAGCTATAGAATCAATTAAAGTTGTTATTGGATAGTTACCAATCTCACCTTCTACTCCAATCATGGGGGATTGATATTATGCTTGCTTGTTGTCCAAGGTTGCATAAATCCTTGGAATTTTTTCCGCCCATGTCTTCCACTATTTCATCCTTTTGAATGTTGTGGAAAATCATCATTATTTATCCTTTGTGATGGAAGTCCCTCTATAAGTGATTTACCTCACATCCCCAACATTGTACATGTTGGACACACCTACCAGACTTAGAGGGGGGTGGGAGGGGGGGCGGGGGTGAATGAGTGTGGTGATCTTTTTCCCAAAACTTCCCTCTTACACAAAACTCATTAGTTAGCATTCAACATTTACTCATTACACATTGTTGTTATTAATAATCAGTTAGATGTGAATACATATCAGCAACATATATCAACAATATACCATCAACAAATCATCTCCACAAGGAACACAAGATGTATGTACAATTTTTCTTTTTATTATGGACTTGTATCCGGGGGTTTTTCAGCAAGAACTGAATAGAGTACAAATATACAAGAGCACCAGCTTTATATGAAAGACTGAGCTTACATTCTCAGGACCAACTAAGATGAGACAACAATCCTCAACAAATATCAATCTGTACCATAAACAAGAGCATCAACCATGCACCAACCTGTAATCAACCTATACCATAAACAAGTCCATACAACCATGTACCAAGTATATACCAATCATGTGTAAACTAATCATTAAAAATGACTCATCAAAGTGTACCAACATCATCAACTATAAACCTCATGTATGTGCCAACTCATCAACTGATTGTCTCAACCATGACTAGTTTTGGATTAGTCAACAACCCTAACTTGAAATAATCATAACTTTGTACCTGTAATGAATAAAGATATGAAACTAATACAAAATGTTACTCAGTGTGTTTTGTGCAATTCCTCTAGGTGGCACTACTTGTAACCTCTCAGAAAATGAGTTATAGCAAAAATGGCATACCTTGTTGAATTCTGGATTATTCTAGAGAGCGACCTTGTAGAGTGTGCCCCGCATAGAATATTTGTTGAATCGATCTAAAACTATTCCAGAGAATACTACAGACTGTAATATAACCAACACAATTTTTCTCATTGAATTTGGATCTGTTATGAATAAGTTATGACGTTTTTACTCGAAACACCTGTTTTTGACTAGTTTCAGGACTGGTCACAAACCCTATTTTCCACGGAGTGTAAATCCAAAAATACAACGAACCACAAGCTGAATTTTTAACCACAGATACTTGGATATGTTTTCTCACTTGCATAGAAATTTCAGGATCGGAATCATTATAGAAAAAAATGTATAGCGAAAATGGTGAGATGACCTGTAAATAACATACCTTAGAAAGCACCATCAAAAGAATTTATCCTTCCTTGCATTGCGGCCTTATTTTCTTCACTTTCCTCAGAATTTAGGCTTATATATCCTTGGTTACCTCAATTACCTATATATATTCAATATGATCAAGTGTTCCACACCAAAAATGCTCAAGAAGCTCTCACAAT
>SNQJ01S0016420.1:0-18345 GCA_010110895.2 Picea sitchensis | reverse complement strand
ATTGATCCATCTTCATCTATGCATTCTCATCAAGGACACTACATATTATATTACATAAATCATTAGTCAATCAATCCTTTGAAATCAATCAATCACTTGACATCAATCAATCAAACCATTGGCATCAATGACAACATGATCCAATAAATAGAAC
This sequence comes from Picea sitchensis, assembly GCA_010110895.2. Taxonomy (NCBI): domain Eukaryota; kingdom Viridiplantae; phylum Streptophyta; class Pinopsida; order Pinales; family Pinaceae; genus Picea; species Picea sitchensis. The sequence goes on along the minus strand of SNQJ01S0016420.1, from coordinate 18,191 downwards.
ACTAAGAGAATTACAGTTTTAAGCCATTCAACGCTAGGAATTCAATACATGTAACCCTTCCAATTCATAGTTTCTACGGTGAGACCATAACGAAGTTCCTAAGAAGAGGGTGGAAGAACATCAAACTAGAGGCATTGAGCAATTGACAAGGATAATGGCTTATGTAGGCAAAGCCAAAGTGCAAAAGAAAGTCCAAGAAGGAAAAGGACCAACACATGCCAGAGACTGAACTACTAAACAATGTAAGTATCAAAGGCCCTCTATTAGGAAGGGTTCTCAAACTTAAATATGTAGAGTTCAACATACAAGATGAGGTGTATTTCCCATAGTTGTGCTTCTATGCATATGCACAGGTGATTCCACGGGTAGACATAAAATTGTTAGTGGTCACCAAAAAATGGGTCAAGCCCCCCAAGTAATCAAGGATACTATCATTAGAAGTCTGCCCACATTTTGGTTGTATCTCATCCATAAATGAATGCATATGTTTCTTACACAGTTGATTGCATGGTGGGGCCCTCTAGCTAGATAAGCCATACCAGGTCGATGTCGACATAATGTGCCTAACCTCAGGCATTCCTATAGAAGGAGATGATATGGATAACATGATAACAGTGAAGGATACTATGCAAGAGGAGGTGTACACAAAGTATGGTTAACATAGAGGATCAAGGGGAGTAGTGATTTTAGATATAAACGATGCCAAAGTTTGGTTTTCCATGCAAATACTTTCCTAAAAGATGTTTCAAAAATTCCACATGGATGAGTACCCATTGGGGGTAATTGTCACCACAGAGGGATGAGTCAAAGGAGTTAGGATGGCATGGGAATGATACTTACTGAGTGAATTCATCTAGAACTACCTAGAGGTACGGGGACCTCGGAAAATATTTTCACTACAGTTGGGTGTTACTTCTGCTAGCCATGATACCATGGAATCCACCCCGGGAAGCAAGTATGATGTAGAGGTGTTTCCATCCTTCCCCATATCAAAATTCCTAGAGTTACAATACGACAAGGATAAGAAGATCCAGTGCATGAATAACACAAATTTCCATGAATGGTACACATAATTGATCCAAGTGACTACACAAGAACTCTGCATATCACGCAACACCATTAATAGGTATGAATACTATCTTGAGCTTGATTGTACTTTTCATAATTTTCTCATCACCCCACACAAAGATCCTAAGGTCGATCCTGAGATCCTCCATTTTTTAGAGGATATTCAATAGATCATTGCAAAGTGTTCAGACCAACTTTGGCCCACGCTAGATGATGATGTAGAGAAATTAGAAACAATGATTAAGAGGAGGCAAGAGAAGAAAAGGCATAGATATCCTAACATAAATGGTAAGGATCTAGTGGATGAGATACAACAAGCCAAGACAACCCAAGGAAAGGGGAAAGGACCATCAGTTCAGGGAACATGTGTAGATGAAGTTGAGGAGGTAGAAAAGGGGAAAGAGCTCAAGAGAAAGCAAGAGAAAGAAACCATGGAGAAGACTATGCTCACGAAGATACAACACACATTGATTGAACCAAGCCTAAGCCTTGAATCTAGTGAATAAGAGCATGCACCAACTCCATCATAGTAGACATACATTGCACTCATCGAAGAGGAATCCACTTCTCAAACATCTGCATCATTCGTTATGTGCACAATATCGACTAACTAAATGGGTGAACAAAAAATCAACACCAACACCCTAGAGAAGGAACCAAGGAAATCTCCCGCATCGGTCCTAAGCATTGTTAAGGTGTTGAAATCCATTTTAGATGTGCATTAGAGTTTGAATAGAGAGTCATCACAACTAGATATTTCTCCAACAACTGACCCCACATCCCAAGAACAACAAGTCACAAGAAGCATGGTTGGAACCACATTACTATGCAACAGTAACCAAAGGAGAGTTTTGTGCTTCATCCCATTATATGTCACAACCATTAATCCATACACTAGCACAAAACCTCTACTATTACCTTACATTGAGATAAAATTAACGTAGCTTCCTTCATAGGACCTGCAAACCTATATGGAAAAGATCATGAATGAAACCGGGAAACAATAATTGCACACTCAGCTAGTTCTATACAGAGTTGCAGTAGAAGAATGAACAAGAAACCAATGTATGAAACTCAACATAAGCATGACCATGAGATATTTGCACACAAGGAGATAGAATTTGCACACAAGGAGATCAAATAAATCCATGAAGTGAAAGTGACTATGAAGTGAAAGTGACTATGTGCAAGTCCCTAGTACAATCATATTTACTTCAAACCTCCCTGCACCAAGAAAACTCAACAAAGTGAAGGAGAGAGTCTAATACCTGTAGAAATAGAAGATAAATCTTAATGAAAATATGAAGTGCACTCCCCTATCAAAACAAGGGGAGTTGCAACAACAAATTGTTGTTGCAGAAAAGGAACTATGCTAGGGACAAGCGTGCATAGTCAATTTCTCAGGGGTATTTGACTACAACTTCAAGATTTGGATGCACCTTTGCAATGCCCCTAAAATTATCACCATTGATGATCGTATCCATGCAATTGAGGCACAAATCAATGGAAATAAGAAGGAACTTCCCTCCTTATCGTAGGTAGAATGACAGAAAGCCATAACAACAATTTTTATCCTCCTTCAAGAGATTGCGTCTACCTGCACTTACCAACATATGATTTTATAAATTATGTTCGACACATTGGATAAGGCCAAACAACACTACTACAAACTCATAGATGTGCATACAAGGGCATCCCCAGTGGTAGAACTAGGTGTGTAGATCAAACCTACCGTTGAACTAGGTGTGTAGACGATCATACCAGGTGGCATCAAAGATTTTTTCAAAAGACCTAATAGATATTTTTGATGAGTTTGATGGCCACTTCAAGGAATTCATCGCAAACCTCATGAAGACGGTGCAATCAATTGCCTCTATCACACCATAAGTAACTTTGTTGGCTTAAGGATGAGCCAACTAATAGTGTTGGGGGCCTTTTGGCACCCTAAGGTTTTGGTAAGAATGTGTGTGTCATAAGTTATCATTGCACATGCACCCACGAGTTTTCATTGCATGGTGCCAAGATGTAGTGCTTGAACCAACCAATGATCTATTGCTCGTGTCAACCTATTTTGAACTACACGCAAAGAATTCAAGAAAATGCATGCATGCCAAATTCTCGAAGATCTTCAGTAATAATCGGAACCATTTTTGTAGGAACCCGATCGGTCATTGTCGAGGTTGTGGGTGAGCGGGTAAGGTAGTTATAATTTCCATGCTCTATGGGAGATAGGAGGAATGCATGTAGATATGTAAGGTTTGTGTTTTTGGTTAATAGAGAGTTCATTGTTGTGTTAATTGTAGATGAGTTGGAGCTCTAGTTATGCATTGTATTAGTTCTTTTCATGTTCAAAGATATTATGTGAATATGAGAGAGAAAGTAGATTGATATCTAAGTAGAGTGTTGGTCTTTGGCTCATGATGAATGTGTTCTACATAGGATTCAACCTCTATAGTAAATTTATCTGAATAATGTTAATATTAATAAAGAAAGCATGAAGCACATTTGTCTTTGTATCTTGTGTATTCTAGTTTGAATGTATGCATGCTACTTAGTATTCTAGGCAAAACTTATATGAATGATAGGAATGAATTAGAAATCAATGCATGGATTTGAATGGGATGTTTATTGTTTGTATAGTTCATTTATGAGTTGCATGAAACCCATAGTCTCTGTGATTCTCATGGCATCTCGGGTGAGACCTTCTTCAATCCTTGAAAATTGAATAAGCCAGTTCCTATGGGGTATTTGTTGGTGAATCCTTTCGATCCCCAGGTCTGAAACACTCGATCCAAAACCAAAAGACAAACTTAGAATCCCCGTGTAGTTGAGAAGCAGAGAGAAATGTTTTACACAAATATGTTTCAAGATCACTGACATTGTGCAAGTTTTTTAGAAAATCAGTAACTAGTTATGTTCTCATTTAGGAAAGAGTCGTTCTACCTTGACAAAGCATACTAGCTCAAAAGTGATTTACTATTCCTTCTTATCCCAATTGACATATAATATAAATGGAGGAACAATGCAAGTGCATTGAGTAGGCAATTGTATGGTTTGTACTCTAAGTTATGTAATCGAAATATACTAAACTTGGACAAAATGCGATCGATTTCTTATACATTTGATGTAGACATAGAAAATGCATTTTCTATGTTTAAATAAAATGTTCCATTGAAATCGTCCTTAATCCATGATTCAAGAAGGACAAATATGCAACGATTCCACTGAAATCATCCTTTCCTTCTCTTGCATAATCCATTAATCCAAGAAGAACAAATATGGAATGAAACAAAAGTATAAAAATATCAAGAAAAGTTAAAAGGTATTCAATCTATTTATTCTTGCATGGAAAATGAGCATATATAGTTCTACTTGTTATACTAAAGACAAAATTGAAGGGAAAACATTAGACATAGTTATAGGGATATGTATCGGGATATACATACATAATGGCTATGTTATATTGTACATGTGGTAATTGACTTAGTTCAATGTAAACAATTACATTGTATCTCAATCATCCTTATATAACCATCCTTATATAACATTGTTTAAGGTTGGATAATGTGGCTTCTATTGTAACTAGTAACAAATTGTTACATAGAAACAATATATTTGAAAGTCTTAAAAGATTTTTTTTACAAGAATCTAGTAATACTACTATTTTTTTTACTTCTTTATTCATGACATCTACTATTTTTTTTCCTTCTTTATTCATGACATCGTGTTCTTTTGCTAGTTTTATTTTGGATCCATGAAAAAAAAATTACCTTTGAAGTGTATACTATTCTATGAATCATTTGGTCTACTAGTTCAAAATGTTACAGTGGCATTAAAATCATGTTTTAATTCCAAAATTAGATTCTATAATACTATATATAGTAAAGGCATATAAGAAACAACAAAAAAACAAAGGAGAACTCAATTCAAAAAAAAAAAAGAGGTCTACAATAGGTTCTTTGCTCTAATAGCATTTATAGTTCTTTGGGGAAATAATGAATGCTATGGCAATGCACATTATGCAAATAAATCTTTGCAGAAATTATCTTTGTTTATAGAGACTTTAAAGACTTTGAGACAAAGGAAAATGTCAATGTTAATGTTATTGTTAAAAAGACATTTTTTCTCTTACATAAATAACACTTTTGGCCTTTACTAAAAGACAACATGCATGCATCTTAAAAGAGAACATATCAATAGTATCTATCAAGCAATGTACACAATATTTATATTCGGAATATTTGATAAGATATTTGTATATAATTTATTTTTATGTCCAAGAGTCTAAGTAGGAAATAATCGAATGATACAATGAAAAATACCATTCAACCAAATATTCGACAAATCCACTATAAATAACACATGAAACTGGCCAACTAGTAAAACTAATCTATATATAATTTCTAAAGTTCACGAAACATCAAATCTAATTTCCATTTAAAACTCCACAAAAAGGGAATCTTCCGATTTTTTTTTGATTTGTTTCTAACAATGTTGACAAAAAGACAAATGCCATTACTTTTACTAGAAACATAATTTTATTGTTATACAAATAGCACGTGTGGTTTCCACCACTAGGTAATGTGCATGTATATCAAAAGAACACATAGAAAATTCACCTATTAATTAATCTATGGAAGTATCCAACTCAAAATATTTGATAATTGTTTGCATAAACTTTGATGCTATGCTCAATAGTCTAAAAGAAAGATAATCTATTTGTATTCACAAAACAAATAAAAACATAGAGTATAAGTTTAGACTAATCTTTGATAATTGTTTGCATAAACTTTGATGCTATGCTCAATAGTCTAAATGAAAGATAATCTATTTGTATTCACAAAACAAATAAAAACATAGAGTATAAGTTTAGACTAATCTTTGATAAGTGATATCAAAAGACTAGTTGGCTACTAGAATGAATGAATATATATATAAGTGATATCAAAAGACGAAGCTATTACTAGAATGAAAATCGAATATATATATACACAAACTACCTCATCTAAGATTAAAATAGCAAAGTATCTTCTGAAAAGAATTTAATTCTTCAAAACAAAGTGATACATGTCAATACCATGATGAAAAGCTTCCTTTGCTAAATACATGCATTCTATGACAAGACACCATGCATGAATATAACAAGTACATACAACAATAAAACAATAAGACCCATCAATTAATGCAAGAAATACTTTTATTAGTCCCTCCCAAAGGCTTGGGACCTTTATAGCAACAGAAAATGAAACTTGAATTTGTAATACTTCTTTGATTTTATATTTATATTTAATAAAAAAAAAAAAAAAAAAAAAAAAAAAAAAAAAAAAAAAAATTTTATAATAAAAATTTTATTTTTCAAATTTAATTTGTTGGCTTAATCTTTGATGTCTTGCATTACAAAATTTCAAGATTATCTGATGTATTGTAATTTCATTTATATAACTACACAACGAATTATTAAAATAATTATTCCTTATCCACAAAACTCAACGAATATTAATAATACACACACACATTACCACACATACACACACACATATATATATAATGTGATCATTACACCACAATAAAATACTTTTCCCAATGTATGTTTCCATGCACCAATCACCAAGATACTGCTATGAAGTTTCTTTATATAGTACTCTTCCGCTTCTCTTTTCTATCTTTTCTGATGATCCACGACAGAGATTTAAACTCCTAAAATATGGAATTGTATCCTGGATTTACCATGTTTTAAGCAATAAAATATGGAATTATATGTTGGATCGCTCTACACAACAGGAATACATCAAGATCTCAGAATTTTACGCTGGCCACCGAATTCGAAATGAATTGAGCTCGAGCATTATAAAAGGGGATATACTGGTGTTATATTATAAGTATGATAGTCGAAAATAAATATCGCATAAATCTGGCTTCCCATTTTGAATTTGTTAAAATTAAAAATTTTAAATTTGAATTTATTTCACAAACATTTGAAATGGAATGTAATTTCATCCTAGGTTGAATACCAACTCATTCATGGTCTCCATGCCATCCCGAGACTATTGCAGTTTGATTAGATGCAGAACAATTACAACCCACTTGTTGCAGAGCCGGCCCCATATCGATAAGATAGTCCCCATTTATTGCCTCCACCAATTCCTTTATTTCATTTCAGCAAATGGTTTTATTTTTATTTTTAAATGAGATTTGCATTTGGTTTGAGCCGAATGAATTGTAATGGCACCAAGAATCCCAAACAGCAATTTGTGTTAATCTTTTTCTCAGTTTAAAATAAAACCCTGCTTCATTTCTTTTAAGATTTATGAATCCAGCTCCATTCGTTAGTATATCGTCTCGGCATACTCATCTTCATCATCAATAATTATAGAGTGTTAACTATCATCTCCATTTCCAAATTCTATCGGCAGTGGATCTGGGTTTCGAGCATGCAACTCCTGTTTAAACAGAATCTATCGGTATACACTTTGCTCATTATGCCCAGCATAATAAAAGTGTTGAAAAATTGGTCATTTCTGATGTCAACCTTCTAATAAAGAAATTGCATAAGCCCTAGCGATGGTATATTGAATAAGTCTCGAAGTATCTCCTTTATGGCAGGCTGGCTCCTGCGGTAAGAGACGCTTTGAATACTGAGAAGCCCCGGAAAGGGAAGGCGGTTGGCGGCGGCACGCAAAGGTGTATCATAGCTTCCAAAGTTAATTGGGCTGAAAAGGACTATGAAGCTGATATTGGAAATGAATGCAAACCCCAATGATTGATAGTTCAAAGTCAGCCTGAACGGGTGGTACCATGGCTCCTTTTCGCTTAGTTGAGGGGAATTCATTATGCCCCTCCTTTTAAGTTTTTCTCAAAGCCCTGAAGCGTACTTGGCAGCCGCCAGACAATGTAGGGCCAGTCAAGAAGGTAATAAGTTGGGTCTCTAAATTCAAGTGAAGGGAGGAAAGCAGTCGCAGTCAAGAAGCTAAAAGTCAGCCTCATGTTGGCAAAGAAGGCGCCTTGATGGGTAAATACAATCAATAACTCAGTATAAGCTTCTGAATATCATCATTTAATATTGGATCTCTTGTGCACAATAATAAGGAATTCTGTGAGGGAATATGAAGGACACTGAAAGTGAGAAACTCCAAGGGAATATCATGTAGTCTCTGTGGATGTTGTGTTCTAAGGTATGGGTTTTTAAAGGCATCTTACCATTTTGCTATAACTATTTTATATAATGATTCCATTCCAAATCCTTGTACGTTGAGAAGACATACCAAGCCATATGGTATGAATTTTAGCTTCTGGATTGTTTTACTTTTGGATATACACTATGTCAAAGATAGGGTTTTTTACTACGCATGTAACTAGTCTCAAACATGCGCTCCAAGTAAAACAATCATAACTTTTTTTTTTTTTTTTTTTTTTGTTATATATATATAATTTTAATCATTTTAACCACAATTTATATAAGTGTTATTAACTTTATTATCAATTTACCAATATCATTCAGTCATGTGCATAATAAATAAACCATAAACAGAGAACTACACATACACAATACAACAATATTTCACATGGAAACCCAATGTGGGAGAAAAAACCACAAAATGTTTTTCTTATATGTCCTATATACTGCTCATCGAAGCACCAACTCTCTTTCTTTAAGAATTACATCCATTGGAAGGCCCAACCCTATGCATTTTTAGGGCTACAACCTCGAGAGAAGTCCCAACTGTGAAGGAGGCTATAACCCCTAGGTTCTATTTGATACAACCTAAGGTGGCTACAAACTAACCTATCCTTGCCTTGTCCAATCGCTCTAAAATATAAGTGCCAAATAACTGACAAAACCACTTCTGCTAATCATTACCTGAAATATGTCGCTAAACATAAAAATTCAATCATCTCAACAATTTTGTAACCAACCTATACACAACCTGTGAATCAACCTATATACCAATAACCTATAATAAACTGCATCTAAATAAACTCACCGCACCAACATATACCAATAATTTCCTCAAATATATCAGATCCGATAACATAGATATCATACCCAAAATCACAAGAATATATAACTCCGCTTCATGTGCATCTATGTCTCTAGTCATGCGCCATACATGTGCATACAATCATAATCATGTAAAAACCTCACATGTACTCTGCTAGACATCAAACCCCATCAAGTAGAAAATTTCCCAAACTATAAATAAATAACTTCAAAGAATACATCTCAAACTAAAAAGCCTAAAACATGTACTAAGAAATACAAGATATGCCCCTTTAACACTCCAAACCAACAAGATATATCAAATGATAAATATCAGGGATGCATGCTTAGTATTTTGTGTTTATGTATCTATCTCATAGTAGTATGTGCCATACAACCAAATAACTCATCTAGGAAAATCCTTAATCTCCTATAAATTCATATCCATGTAGATACAAATATCTTAACTACACATAAGAATATGACATACCTATTTGAACCTATAGATAGATTTGATGTGTCTAATCACTGTTGAACTTCATGTAGACTCTACCTAATTCTCCTTCCAAGAACTCCTAAAATACACTCCCTCAACCTTCACTCTTATGGTAGGTAGGTTCCTCAGGTGGACGCAGGCTAGATGTCTGCTGGGGCCTTATGGATAAGCTCTACTCAACCTCAGGCCCTGTGGGGATCGCCCATCAGGACCCATTGGGATGAACAAACTCTAACTAGGGTTTTAGCTAACTTTTCTCACCTAATCATGGCCATGAAACTTTGTCACATTTCATAATTGGCTCTCATACTTGTAGTAGCTCTTTGCATGTATTCCAGAGTAGCTTCAATAAACCTTACACTATAATATATATCCAATGTGCTCAATAGGTGCTACTAAGAGATCCTTTCTCTTATTTATACTCTAGGTACTCTCTAGGGGTTATCTTCTAACCATTTTACCCAACTTCCTTCTTTAGGGCCAACCTAATTTACAAACTACTCTTTATCCACAAATAGTAAACTCACTCACTTCTAGTTGCAACTTACCTATTTTTAATTAATTTATTTTAGCAACAACTTAACTCATCATTAACTCCTAGTTATAACCACTTTGACTAGTAAACTCATTCTAGGAGCTTCTAGAATAAATTGACTTTTTGACCTTCTCTCTAGGTGCTCTCTAGATAACCCATGATACTCTCCTAAATTCCCATTATTAAGCCATATCTCCTCAATCATGAGGAACTACGTGATGTACCAAATATCACTGTAGTGGAATAACGACATGTACTATCCATCTAGAATAGTCTCACTTGCAAATTTATTGATATTCATTATATTATTCCTCAAACAAACTTGGGTTCCTTTAACTATATTGTTGGGGCTACTGAAATTTCTACTGGACTTGTTCTTAAGGGCTGGTAACAATGACAACCAACCCAATTAATCAACAAAATCCCCCCTTTGGCATTAGATGGCAAATACCTCATGCACATCAAGTCATATCAGCTTCATGCTCCTATGACCATCACTTCCCTGAATCAGTGTGCTCTCTCTCCATGCATTTTGATGTAATCTCTCCCTTTGACATTAATGGAAGGTAACTTCCCAATCGGGGTTGCCTCCCTGATTGAACTATCCTCGGGCTGCCCCAAATCACATCTTGGGGTTGCTCCCAACTTAATTGTCCTCTTCTAAGTGGTGCTTCCTCATGTAAATCTATTACATATAAGAAATAGCATTAAAAATCGTCACCGTGGACTGTAACTCTATGCTAAGTTTATGGCTTAAGATATCTTTCCAAAAAGTTTCTACATTTTGTAACATGTCTCTAATATGTCTCCTCTTTTGGTCCAACATATTGAACTCCTGCACATTTTTTGCAACCTATTCCCGCAGAAAATGAAACTTGATTTCAATCATTTCATCTTGGAGTGCATCACTGATTCTTTGAGATACCGATGATCTGTGTTAATAAAATATATTAGAATGGGCCTACTAGTACTCAACTTGTATATATACTTGAATGCTTTTCATCCATAGGATATGTAATACAATATGTTGTTCATGTTATATACTGGCTCAATGTAGATATGGATACTGATGATTATTTCTTGTTTAGCCAAGATAATAAACACTCACCCAAGTAGAATGATGCTCCACTTGTACTTATTCTAATAATAAATGCACTAATCTGTAATCTATGTAGGAAATAAGTAAGTAGATCCTTCTAATTTGGATACCATAATCCAACTCTTAGTACCCTGAGATGTCCTCAATATCTCCTCTTTACTACTAGAACATGTGATTCCTTTGAGTGCTTCTTGAAATCGTGGCCACCTATCCAACTGCATGCATTACATTTGATCCTCTGATGTTGTCACATAAAGTGCAGATGTAATGCATTGACTTGTAATACCTAATTCTAGTGACCTTGAATCATCATCTTTACTTAACTTACAACTAGTCTTCATAGGGAGTATTGACCGGTTTGCAATCTTCCATTCCGGAATATCTTTTTATAATTTCTTTGATACACTTGGTTTGATAGATAAAATGCCCTGGGTTGCTTTGACATAATCAAGTCTCAAAAATAAGTATAGTTATCCAAGTAATGATATTTCAAACTCATCTCATATCCTTTAAATTTTGGCTCATCTGTCATCATCACTCTTCAAATATAATATTATCAACATAAACTCTTGCAATTAACAAAATATTATCTTGATTTACCTTTATGTAGATGTTGTTGTATGCATTTCCTTTCCTAAACTCTTGTTGTTGTAAGTATTTGTCCAAATTAGAATACTATGCTCAAGTCTGGTTTGAGACTACATAAGGCCTTCTTCAACTCTAAGCAAACATAGTTTCTATTCTCTGCATAACCTAAATCCTTAAGGAGCCTCAATGTAGACTTGTTCATCTAGATCCTCTTTTAGGAAGACTGATTAATGCCCATCTATCACATAAATTTTAATATTCTTGGAGCATGCATAGGGAAGGATCAACCTAATTTCTTCCATTCTATAAAATGGGGCAAATGTCTCTTCAAATTTTGTGCCTAACTCCTATGCATATCCTTTTACATACCAATATAGTTTTATTTTGGTAACCTGCCCATCTTCGATCAATTTTTTTCTGAAACCCCAATTTGTACCATTGGGTTTCACATTCTATACCTTAGCCCCTTGAACTAGTTCCCAAGTTCTATTCTTCTCTATCTGATCCAACTCTTCATCCATGGATTTTATCCATAATTCATCCTTGTTGGCTTCTTCAAAACTCATGGTCTAATTGTAGATAAGAGTGCTAGGTGTAGTTGTTCAGGAGAATGAACTCTTCTTCTAGTCTCAACTCCTCGTGATCTTTGTCCTTGGTTAACTGGAGCATGATTGGATGATTCTTTTGTATTTTTATGCTAGGTGTCTTTGGAGGTACTTGAAGATATTGTTGCTCATTTCTTCTGATTCTAACTTCTCTTCTTCATCTTCATGTTTTGCTACTTCTTCTTCCTTCTTCTTCCTTCATGAACCTCTTCCATTGAATCCTTTTCTTCTTTTATTCTTCATCCACTTGTCTCATAAAATGTCACATTGATGTTTCTCTACAATTGTTTTGAGTCTTAGATTGAAGCATTTGTATGTTTTCATTTTGCTTGAGTACCCAACAAGTACGCATTTGTCCACACGTAACCGAATCCCTTCCTATCTCCACATATCTCTCTCTCTTTGATGTAGATTTTGCTTCCCAAAACTCCTCGGGTTATTCATATCTGCTGGTCTTCTTTCCATAGGTTGTAATGGATTTTAATTTCACCATGGTTCTGAGCATCTATTTGTTTTGAATGTGAATTGTTATATGCATGACTTGTGCCCAAAAGACGTCTATCAACTTTGAATCCACAATAGTTCGAATCCATTCTAAGTGTATTTTCATCTTATTCTTCCTTTCTTTTGACGACTCCATTTTTGTAGGTGACTCTAGCAATGGAGAATTTCCTTTTATCCCATGCCTACACCAGTAATTCCATAAATTCCTTTAGCAAACTTTCCTCCATTATCCGAGCATCGTACATTTTATTTTCGACCTATTCCCATTTTCAACCATCTCTCCTCAGAGCATCTTGAATTTCTCGAATGTTTAATTCCTCCTCAGAAAACAAACTGCAGCTATTCTTGTATAATCACAACTAATTTACAAAATACTACTCACCTTTCATCCCTTTGTTCTAGTTGGTCCAACTAGATTAGTATGCACACTTTACAGTGGTATTGTTGTTGAATATCCCTTTGACTTGAACTGGTCTTGGTTTGTTTCTCCTTGTTGACAATGCTTGCATAATGTGTTGGTTATTTCGTGGATCCTGGAATCTCTAAATTCTTCCCTTTGTTGACTTCATAAGATTATGAAAATTTATGTGACCCATTATTATGTGCCATAAATCACAAATTTCATCTTCCATTCCTAAACAACACTTTTCTACTCCAAATTCACTTAGTACATAGATGTTGCTTGAAGTTCTTACAACTATTGAGACCAATATTACTGAACTTGGTTTTATTATCTCACACTTATGTGAATCAACATAAGTTTGTGACCTTATCACACATTTGACTTACACTCAAAACATTTTGCTCTACATCTCCCACTAGTAGAATATTCTCTACCTTGGTATCCTTATTTCCAATCCTTATTGTGCCTCTTCCAATGATTTTGGTTAAGTCATCGTTTCCAAAAGAGACTAGCCCTATATATTTCCCTTTTCAAGGTTAGAAACTTGTCCTCATCACTTCACTCCCCATGTGCTTTGAATAGTCATTGTCAACATACCAACCATTTTTATTGTGTTTATCTTGTAGATAAAATGTGTATCTCCTTCATTGCTGTATTGATTCTGTACTTTATCCATATTCTTTGAGTTTCTTGCCTGTGACGATTGTTATTTTGTTTTCTGTGATTCCTTCCTTTGAGGAACTGTATTCAACAATCTCTTTGGACATGTCCAAAGTTGTTGCACTTGTAGTATTCTATCCTGAAGTACTTAAGGATTCAAACATGTTGTAGCTTATGTTTTGTGTTTAACTAGGCCTTCTTAGATAACCATTTTGTGTGCATAACTTCTTCATGTTTGTCTCTATTCCCTGCTATTTCCTCGCAATTTATAGCCTTATGTCCAAAATTGTTACATGAATAACATAAACCAAGGAAGATAGTTTGATACATTCTCGAGTTTTAAGTATCTTTAAAAATGAGTTACTCTTATGAACCTGTCTTCTGAAGCCTTCGCTTCTCACTCATCGCTCATTATGAAATATGAATCTTCCTCGGGTGGAGGAGTGTCTCTAAGGATCTTCCTTTGTGAAACTTCTTTGTCTTTTTAATATTATGGTAGCTGCGGAGGTATTTACATCCCCACGCAGGAACCTCGGTTTTAGAATAGAAGACTTCGGAAAGCAAGAGAAAACCCCTAATGAGTTGGCTAATAACCCTAGAAGCCTCATTGACTCAAGAAGATAATTTTATATTAGGCTATTATCCACCAAGAGAAGAAGTCGGATGTAATAATAATAATATAATCAATAGACATTACATATCCAAGGAGAAGTCGGCCCCAAAGAAAAACTAGCGTAACCAATATAAATACAGCCAGCTCATCTAGTAAATATCCTGCACTGCGCTTCCTGGCTATGACCGCATTTGCCTAAAGTGTGTTTGGGAGGAGGGTTGTAGGTGTAGGCCGCAAGCAGCAAGTTCTCAATATTGGGTTGAATATCTCTTGGCTAGGGTTTGGACTATCTTATCATCTTTTTGTGATGCTCAGCCTTAGGGAATGATGCGCCACCCTTTGTTTGATATCTAGCCAAGGGTCTGCTTCCGGAAGAATTCTCAGCTTAAGGTTAAGGTGCTTGAGGGAGGCTTTGGTCATGGGTTGGGGTGACGGAAGGTATCACAATGGTAAAACAAGCACACCATCTTCTATATTCTTAACAAAGTTATGGCCCACACTCCCTTCAAATACCTCTAAAATCACTGGAAGGAAACATATTTGATATTGAGTTTCCATTGAGGCATCACGCTTAGGTTACTAGTAGAGCAATCTCCAAAAGCACCGCAGCTAGGGTTTCCAGAGAAGCAGTTGCAGAAACTTTAAACCTCTTGTTGAGGCACCTTAAGGAATGGATTGACCTAATCTCCGCAGAGCAGCAGATCATCGCTCTCTAGCCCAACGATCTCCCCGGTACTTGTTAAGTTTTAATCTTGTGAAGTAAAGCAATGCATTTATATTCTTAAGCAATGTAAAATTAATCAATGGATCATACGAATACATTTAGATCGCTATCGAAACCCTCAACCGAAAAATCCTTTCTTTTCATTATATTGAATTTCTCACCATCTACCATACAATATATATACCGTTTTAGGTATTCAGATACCAAAACCCTAACTCTTTAATCCGGGATTAATTTACAACCAGCTAAAAATAGCAAAACTACTAAAAATAACAAAAAACCATGGGATTAATTTTAATGGATCGCCAGACGCAGTTGTTGTAGCACACCCACACACACACACATGCAAGAATATAACACATACCCAACAGCATCTCAAGACCAAGACGCGGAAGTTTACCGTCAAATCTAGGGTTTTGACCAAGTCAAGCAAGCCATGACTATGTTTTTGAAGTCTGAGAACAAGTTATAAGGAGCCTCTAACTTCATAGCATGGAAGACAAGGATTGACCTATCCTTGCTAAGAATAAAGTGTTGCATTGTGAAAGGAAAGATCGTAGCCGTAGCTCAGAAGAAGGAGAAGAGAAGGAATCAAGCAGAACGCTAGCATCCATGGAGAAGTTCAAAGATTGTTGACATTTCAATGCCATGAGTATCATAGTGGATTCCATAAACACCACTTGATACCCTACAACTCCCATCTTGACTCATCAAATAAGGATGTATGATGCCTTAATAAATCTCTTCCAAACATTGGACAAGTTATGAGTCCTAAGAATGAGCTCTGACATAAAGATGAATGATGATGACAAAGATAATATCATACTTTGTGAGGATTCCACTTAAGATATCAACTACAAGCCATTGAAGAGACTACTCTGTGAAAAGGAATGAAAAACATGAAGCATTGATTGCTACAAAGAAAAGGAACCTACAAAGAAGACTAAGTAGGATGGAAGAGACTTCTTCTACTAAAAAGGTAACAACACTCTTATTTCTCATATCTTGTTTGCATCTATCTCACAGACATATCTTGTATATATATCCTTTGAAGATAATGTGTTCCAAGAAGAACTATACCTATGAAAAGAACAAACAAAGATGAAAAGAGTCATCATTAGATATTTTACATGAAAGAATGAAATATATCATGTGAAAGCCATTACAAGATAAGTTGAAATCTAATCAATCTTGAAGAGACTTAGAATCAGACATCAAGAGAAATTGGAGAAATACCTATGACGACAAATAAGACGGAAGCATGGACTCTTAGACAGAGAACCAATTATATATACTGCGTAAGACAATAAGGATGTAGATGGAAGTATGGACTCTATCAAACTGAGGGAGCCAATTATATGCACTCTATAGATGGAAGCAAGGATTAGGAGGAGCTAATCCCATGATCCATTGAAGATGATGAAATGTATATATCCATGGTAGCATCCATGAAAGACAGTACGTGTTCAGCTCAACCGCAGAAGAAGACCTCTTTGAAGAAAATCCTTAAATCATTCCTAGTTGTCCATCCAGATCCGTGATCCTATGAAGAAAGGAAGAAGTGGAATCTCTAGGGCATGGAATCTATAAGAAACTCCATGGACCCAAGAGATAAATAAAAACATGAAGAAGAACATGAAGATTCCAAGAAAGAAAGAGAAGCCAGAACAACCAGTCATTGTATCAAGAATCACAAGATTACCAGCCTAATATGAACTCACCAAAAGAAATCAAGCAAAAGAATTGAAAGTCATGATGAAAGACAGTGTATGGAAAACCTATGAATGAAAGCATTGCAAGATCCAGAACCATAGGTTCTCCCATATGGAGGGAGAAGACTATGATCATTGATTGTTCCAGTACACCAGACATATCTCTATATAAGTCATTATATCATCCTCAACATCCATGAGTTGGAATTCTACATCAGATAAATGCAAAAGAATGTTCTCTAGAGAAATTGAATAAAGAGTGTATGAGGAGAAATATCAAGACTTTGAGGCATACCAGAAAGAGACTCCTATATGTAGATAAGAAGAAGACAACTTGGTGGAGAACCTCCAGTGGACAGCAGAAGTGTGGTGAAGATTTCCTATAACATCAAGATGACTACTCAGAAGATCAGATCTCACAATGACAGAAGAAGTGCCACATGGATATGTTCAAGTTCTCCAACTATGATATACTCTATTGTTCAGATCTACATGAATCTTTCACAGTATTCCAGACTAAAGTACATTTGAAATCAATCATTACATTATCCATGATGAATTCCAGGAAGGAGAAGTAAAGCTCGAGTATATTCCCACTGATGAGAAGACAAGCAAATATCCTGACAAAACCTCTATCCAAAATCAAGTTTGTATATTTCCGAGAGAAGACGGGGCTCATGGAAATAACTCTCTTAGCCGGAAGGGAAGATTCTCCAAACTAGAAGAAGGTACGAAAAACATTTATTTTTGTGATTTAAGTAACTCTCCAGTTAGGAGGGAGCATTTATCTTTGTAATTGAAAAAAAAATCCAGATTGGATAGATGCTTTCCTGTTCGGAAAGTGGATTGAGATTTTTGACAGGCAGTGACTTCCCATTGTAGTTAACATGGGAGGCAGACTGATTTTTGATGTATCATAGACAGCGACTTCCCATTGTGGTTAACATGAGAAGTGGTCTAGGACAGTCATTCTTCTTGGCAGTCACTCTGAGTAGTGGTCAATTAGAATGGTCCGCCTCACTGAGCAGTCATTCTTTCGAAGTTAACAGTTTTGAGCAGTTTCGAAGAATGGCCCATTTTGGAGGTTGATGTAGGACAAACATTCCTCAAGGGTTATACATTCTCTTCAGGTTACACTTTTTTAGTGTCGGAGGAATGGCCCAGGGTGAGGAATAGTCCAGGCTTAGCAATCAGGGTCAGTCATTC
>SNQJ01S0016419.1:121818-140788 GCA_010110895.2 Picea sitchensis | reverse complement strand
AACAAGTAAGCATGCAAAACTCTAACAATTTTTTTTCTGTTAATATTTTTTTTACAAGATGGCCACCTCTAGCAATTTAGGACCAACTCAAGGAACGATTCTTATTGGAAAGAACTATGAGTTTTGGTCTCTTAGAATGAGATTCTTCTTGCAAGCACAAGAGTGTTGGGATCTAGTGGATATTGGATACATGGAACCATATCCAACAGACGTTGCTGCCATGACCAATCAATAGAGAACTACTTAAGCAACACAAAGGAATAAAGAGAATAAAGAAAAATTATGGATTCAAAATTCAGTGGATGACTCGATTTTCTCAAAAATTACATGCGCTATTACTTCAAAACAGGCCTGGGAAATCCTTAAACTAGCCTACCAAGGAAATGACAGGGTCAAAAAAGTCAAACTGCAGACCTTGAGGACGCATTTTGAGACTTTAAAAATGACAGAGTCTGAAAACGTTGATCAATTTATGACATGAGTCATGGGAATTGTAAACTAGATCAGATTAACTGGTGAATCCATCCTTGATCAACGAATTGCTGAGAAATTCCTCATAATTTTACCAAATAAATTTGACATGGTTGTTACAGCTATCCTCGAATCCAAGGATCTGTCAAAATTTTCAACAGATGAATTAATGGGCTCTCTATTGACACATGAGACCAGACTACATCTTGAAGATGAGTCAACAACCAATTCCTTCAAGACTTAATTCTCCTTCATCAGTGGGAGAGGTAGAGGAAGAGGCAGAGGTCACCAAGGAAGAGGGAGAAGTCCAAGTAACCATCACTCAAGTGAAGTTCACAGACAATAGAACCAGAATCAAAATTTTCAAGGTCACAGACAATAGAACCGGAATCATAACTTCCAGCCTCAAAGAGGCAGAGGGAGAAGATCAAATGACAAATCAAGCATACATTGCTATTACTGTAATAAGTTTGGGCACTATGAATCTGAATGCCGGAAGAAGCAAGCAGATCAACTCTCAGGCAGAGCACATGTCTCAAATCATGAAGGAGAAACCTCAGATGGCATGTTTCTCTCATGCCACAAGATTGAAGAACAACATAAAGATCTATGGTTGTTGGACAATGGCTACAACAATCACATGACAAGTAAAAGAGATTTACTCTCATGCATTGATTCTTCAATTTCATTTGATATCACACTTGGAAATGATTCTTTAGTCAAAGTTCAAGGAAAAGGAACTGTACTTATTCTTACTAAACAAAATGTAAAGAAAAACATACACAATGTCTATCATGTTCCAGATCTGACACATAATCTGTTAAGTGTAGGACAACTAATTGAATATGGCTATAAGGTACTTTTTGAAGGAGAATCATGTAGGATATATGATAAAACCCCCAGCAGAAAATTGATTTCTGAAATCCACATGACTAGAAATAGAATGTTTCCCCTGACCCTCAGAACTGCAAATATGATCCAATCATATGCACAAAGTGCATCCACCCCCAATGAAACTATGGTTTGGCATACAAGATTTGGACATCTATCCTTTCAGATTCTAAGTCTTCTACATAAGCACTCCATGGTCATAGGTCTACTTGTCTTCAAAGAGAAAAATTCCCCATGTGAGTCTTGCATTCTTAGAAAGCACAAGAGAACTGGTTTTCCACAATCCTCCACTCAAGACAAACAACACTTAGAGATGGTTCACACTGACCTATGTGGACCAATGCAAACAGAGTCAATAGGTGGTAGCGTTTATTTTCTAACGTTTATTGATGAATTTAGCAGGAAAATTTGGATCTATTTTCTTAGACACAAGTCTGAAGCCTTTGCAAAGTTCAAAGAATTCAACGTTGAAGCTGAAAAATAGAGTGGAAAATATGTAAAAGATCTCAGGTCATATGGAGGAGGAGAATACAACTCCAAAGAATTTGCAAATTTCTGCAAATCACAAGGCATCATCATGCAAACTACAACCAGGTATACTCCACAACAAAATGGAGTGGCTGAAAGGAAAAATCAAACAATAATGAACATGGCAAGAAGCCTTCTCAAAGAGAACATGCTCAATTTATCTCTTGAATAGATATCCAACCACTAGTCTCAAGATGAAGGTTCCTCAAGAAGCATGGAGTGGGACAAAGCTAAATGTTTATCATCTCAGGACATTTGGATGTATAGCATACGCTCACATACCTTCCGAATTAAGGAATAAACTGGATGATTGAAGTGAGAAATGCATCTTTACTAGCTACAGTGAAACATCAAAAGCTTACAAGATCTACAATCCAATCTCAAAGAAACTGATTCTCAATAGAGATGCAATTTTTTTGAAAATCAGTTCTGGAACGAGTCTGAAAATCAGCATATGGATAGTCAAGGTCCATTGCTGCCACACCCTGAAGACACAGAGAATTCAGGATATCAATCACATCAGCCTGCTCTTCCAAGATTGCAGGTACAAGGACAACCTGAAAGTTCTCAGGATAAATCTACTTCAAGCATAAATTCATCCTCTGAACTTCAAAATCAGAGAAATTGAAGTTTGAAATAAATCCATCAACAATTGGATGACATTGATCAACATAATCTTTTTCATTAATGTCATTTCAACCTACATCTTTTAAAGAGGCATCTCAAGATCCACATTGGGTTCAAGCCATGAACCAAGAGATTGACTTAATTGAGAAGAACAAGACATGGGATCTTGTTGATATTGACTGAATTGCTTGAGAAGAACAAGACATGGGATCTGTTGATCCGCGACAATGTTAGAAAAGTATTGATGTCAAGTGGGTTTACAAAACTAAACTCACGAAAGGACATATTGAAAACACAAGGCAAGACTTGTTGCTAAAGGATTCTCACAACAACCTATTACTGATTATGGTGAAACTTTTCTCTAGTAGCAAGGTTGAATATTGTATAATGTAAGGACTCTCTTAGCCATAGAAGCTCAACAAAAATGGAAGGTATACCATATGGATGTCAAGTCATCCTTCCTAAATGGTGTCTTAGAAAAAGAGGTTTGTGTGGATCAGCCACCTGGATTTGAAGTCCAAGAGCAGCCAACCAAAGTGTATCGGTTGAAGAAATCCTTGTATGTCTTAAAGGAAGCTCCAAGAGCTTGGTACAATAGAATTGACATGTACTTGATCAAGAGTGGTTTTAGCAGAAGCCAAAATGAGCAAACCTTATACACCAAAACAAATCAGCAAGGTAAAATTCTGATTGTATGTTTATATGTTGATGACATGATATATACCGAAAATCTTGAGTTAACCAGTTTTAAACATGCCATGCAATCTGAGTTTGAGATGATAGATCTTGACATCATGAAATATTTATTGGGGATTGAGGTTGACCAATCAACCAAAGTATTTTTTGTTTGTTAGCAAAATTATGCAAAAGACATCATCAAAATATTCTGCATGGAAGAATGAAATCCAACATAAAATCCTATACCCCTAGGCACAAAATTGAGCAAGAAAGATGAAGGCCCTACAATGGACTCTACCCTGTACAAAATTTTAGTAGGCAGTTTGTTGTATCTTACAACAACTAGGCCTGATTTTATGTATGCAACCAATCTCGTTTCCAAGTTCATGGAATCCCCCAAATATTCTCACTAGAAGATGGGGAAAATTATTTTGAGATATGTTGCAGGCACTCTCAATTTTGGCTTATGGTACACTCAGTCTGATGAAAATCATCTTTCTGGTTACAAAGATAGTGATTTTGCAGGAAGCCTAGATGACAGGAAAAGCACCTCGGGACATGATTTTCACCTAGGCACAAACTTGATTTCATGGGCATCAAAGAAGCAACCCATTGTATCCATATCTTCTGCAGAGACAGAGTATGTCACTGCTACCTCAACATCATGTCAAGCTGTGTGGTTGAGAAGAATACTAAATGATATGTCACATACAGAAAAGGAGCCAACTCCTATCTTTTGTGACAACACCTCAACAGTTGCTCTATCAAAAAATCATGTGTTTCATAAGAAAAGAAAGCATATTGACACTCATTTTCACTTCATATGTGAGCTAGTCAATAATGGTGACATAGTGCTTCAATTTTGTGGCTCTCGAGATCAGCTCGCAGATATTTTTACAAAGCCACTAGGAAAATCCGTTTTTGATTTTCAGAGACTACACTTGGGAATTATCAATGCTGATGTTTGTGAATGTTGAGTTTAAGAGGGAGTGTTAAATATATTAGTAACCTCAACGGTGTGCGAATGTACACTGCCAGTTGTACAAGTTAGTTAGGATCTCTTGTTTTGTTTCTTGATTTGCTCAAGCCTATTTAGCTCATCTCTTTTTTCCTTAATGAATATACTCGATGCTATGCGCTCTGCTCTTTCTTGTTTTCCAATTTCGTATTCTTTGTAATATGTTCCTTCTCATTTTGTCAATCACAACACCACTAGGAAATATTTGACTCATTTGCTTGCCTACATTCATTGTACCTGTAGCTTGTTCTTGTTTTCTCAATTAATAATACCCTTATCAATCTATATTGGCGTACCTAGAGATACATTCTCTTTTCCTGCAAAGGCTTTTGGAAAATGTTATTTCCATTACTATGAAACACGCATAGAGACACTTTTGGTGATGGTTATATGGCTACAATATGAATTTGTACCATAACATAGTGGTGAAATCCACATCTTAATATATGCACAATGGGCTATGTATTGGGTAGCGAAAGAAAAACATAGCATAAAACAAAGCATAAGCAAGATCAAACACACATTAAACCAAACACAACAATCCCACAATTTGAAACAATTATTTATGTGGAACCCAATGAGGGAAAAAACCACGGGCACTGATAATCAATATTCTTTTATTCAAGGGAGAATTAAAATCGCCAACCCAGGCATACAACCATCCTCTCCTCTCATACACACAACACCTCAATATTGTGTCTTTCTCTCACACACTCACTACACATTGCACTCACACCTCTATGGGTATGCTCGCATATATAACATCTATCATTCAGTTACACAAACTGATCATGAATAGATCACATAGTTACATGAACAATTCATAAATAGATTGCATGCATGCACATTAACATAGTTGCATGCATGTGCATGTGTCTGCATGAGGAAATTCATTGGCATGTTTCCAACAATCTCCACCTTGACAACAATTTACCTGATATATCATTCCCTTAATTAATTCATCCATCACCTTTCCCGCAAGAGACACCAAACACCATCACAGCTCCACAACTTCTCTAACAATACAGTTATATGAACATGCATGCACGATTCACTCCAGTATGGACCATTCTGTATCCATCAATAACCTGTCTAATAAATCGATGCACTTGTCCAAATGTCATGAATCATAACCACATACCAAATCACTGCAACCACTGTAGGTGATACTTATGCTTTTTTTTTTGAAGCACCCATTTCCATGCTCTTGACCTGTTTTTTCCATGTGTCTACTGACAACACCAACTGCATGTGAAATACTAACCATTTCTCCATCACAATCATCAAACTTCCTACTAGCATATAATACTCAAGATATATAACCATTTTCTTCTTCATCAATTAGGACATAAACCTGAAGAGAATTTACAATGAGAAGCCAAAGGGATTTTACCAGTTTCACATTATTCATACTGAATTTCCTGAGTATCTTCACCACATACTTTTGTTGTGACAACAAAGCTTACCATATTTCTTGTCTCTGTGTATTTCCATGCCCAAGATTTATTTTTCTGCTCCCAGATCCTTCATAACAAACGTCCTAAGCAACTGAGCCAACATGTTGATCTCAACCATGCTTGTGTTTGCAACAAGCATAACATATAACACCAAGATAGTGAATATACCATAAACACAATGGTTATACTCACTTCTTTTAAAATTTGGCTCACCATGAAGGAATCAAATATCTTGTACCATTTTCCTAGCATGCTTGAGGCCATACAATAATTTTTGAGTTTGCAAAAAAATCTTCTATTGTGATTCTGAACTAACCGATCTGGTTGTTCCATATACATCCCCTTATCTAAAAATATCCATGTAAAACAATTTTAACATCTAGTTGTACTATCACAACCAATGCCAACACAACATGAATAGAAACAAGCTTTTAACAATTGGTAAGAAACTTTCATGGAAATCAATACCTTCCAAATACCTTTCTGATACCAGTCATGCTTTGAACCTTTCACCTTTTACTATGTTTGATTTTATAAAAGGAGATAATTCAAACACTGCATCTCTGTCCATGATGATTCTGTGGGTAGTATGATCCCACACTCTGCACCCCTTAACATCATCACCATATCAAAGATCTACATGTTTGATCTGAGTCCTACTTAGACTGCTGATAAAAAACATAAGCATCACAACCGAATAATTTCACATTTGAGTAATTACCAGATGACATGTTCATACTGTAAGTTTTAAACTTGTGAAGTAAATCAATGCATATAGATTCTTAAGCAAAACAAAATTTTAATCAATGGCTCATTCACATAGTACACAGAGATTTATACTGTAAACCTCAACGGAAAACCTTTCTTATATTCATTATGTGAATTTCACAAATTCTTATACAATATACAATGTTTTAGGTATTCCATAGAAACCAAAAACCTAATCCCTTTAATCCAGGATTAATTTACAAAGCTGCTAAAAATAGCAGCCCAAAAACATTTTGGGGGCATTGCTGACGTTAAAATTAGCAACGGGGGCATGCTCTCCCCACAGGACCAAGCTAAGCATGGCCTAAACAAAGCACTAGTGTGAGGGATCATCAATGACCTTGATTGCTATGTCGGCAGCCCACACACACACATCCTAAAGAATATAACATGGCAACATTCTCCCTTTTTTGTTTTCTTTGCATCTAGGGGGTCAGGGGATTATATAGTCAACAATTGGGAAGCAATGCCCATTGTTACTCTACTGCCGGAAATTTTTTGTGCTCATAGACTTTGTCAATGAATCTACAACATTCTTCAAAGTGTCGACCTTTTCTAGCAAACACCTTCTTTTCTCAACCATGTCTCTCCTGAAATCTTGAACATCAATATGCTTTTGTCTTTGAATGATAAATTAGGTTCTTTGCCAGGGGAATGTACTCATTATCAATTAATCCTTGTTGTACCAACCCAATACTTTGAACACAATCTTTGTAAGCATATTGCTTCCTTTCTTTGCATGAGTGGCTTCCATATTATTCAGCGCCGTAGTTGAGAGTGACACTACAATCTGTCTTTTTTCTTATCCAACTGATTTCTCCTCAAATAGGTTAAACACATACCCACTTGTAGATCCTTTATGATTCATATCTCCATTTCGGTCGCATCCATACAAAGCCATGTATATCCACTAGTCTGTCCAATCCCATTCTTCCTTAGTAGCACAATCCATGGCGGTGGTGCCACAAAAAGAATTTTGAAGACCCTCTTTCTTGCTATCCAATGCTCCTTCTGGTTTTGACATATACCTTCTCAAACTCCCACTACACATGCAATGTCCAATCTAGTACAAACCATTTCATAAGCTGCTCAAGGCGCAGCATATGGAACATGGGACATCCTCTTCTTCTTCTTGTCTTGGGACAGCGATCTGTGACTAACTTTACACCTATGAGATATGAACCCTTAATGGGGTTTATTTTCCTACATATTAAACCTTTTTAATATCGTCTCAACATATTTCTCGATTCAACTAGATTTTCCTGTTTTCACTTTGATCTCTTTTTAATCTCCATTCCAGAATGGAAGTTAGAAGCGAGATCCTTCATTTCAATTTGGAGGATAGGCACAGGATTTCACCTCATGATAACATCCATGATGCTACCAACCCGACATATCATCAACATACAACACTATAAATGGTGGTACCAACCTACTTGGAATATACCGGGATCAACCCCAGCTACTTACTGAAATCCCAGTCAAGGATGTATGTGTCAAGAATTTGGTACCACATCTGGTGGCACTCCAGTTCCTAGTGACTTCTTTGTATAATTGTTTCTTTCTTTCCCTTCACTACAAAGGCTTCTAGCTACTTCATGAATTTCTTCTTCGGATCCCCATGTAGGAATGTTGTCTTCACATCCATCATTTCCACTTCAAGATGAAAAGCTTAATAGATAAAAGAAATCTAATAGAAAGTAACTTAGCAACAGGAGAAAAGTCTCACCAAGTGAATTCCTCTACACAGGAATATTACACTACTACTTGATCCTTTGTATTTCTCCACTTGCCATCCATTAAACTTCTTCTTAAACAACCATTTTGCTACCAACATGTTTTCTTCGGTGGCAACTCAACTATATCCCTGCTGTTCTTATCCAATCCATTTCTTCAACCACAGCCTTCTTCTAGAGTTTACTATCCTCACAATTCACTTCCACGATAGTTATGGGATCATCATGATGTAGATGGCTTCATTGAGCGAAATTAGATTAGTTCTGCTTTTGGTTTCCTTTTATCTCTCAGTCTTCTCAATCTTGGGGTATGGGGTTCTTCTTCTTCTTCTTCAACTTCCTCTTCTTTAGATGATTCATGTTTTGCATCCTCAACTCAAGATCTATTTTCTCAGGTTAATCTTGCATTGGTAGGAATTCTGTTTTGGACACATCTTTTTATCATCCTTTTATCCATCTTACTCCTATTTTCGTTTAGAACATGAACACCAACATCAAAAATAACACTCTAAGATGTTGAAGAGGTTTTCTTACTAGTTTATACCTTGTGTGGATTTTTATCGTCCAATGTTGATGAAGGCGATCGATTGACGAGGTAACATGTACTCACTTTGCCCTACGCCTAGAATTCTTGTCCTAACCCGACATCATTAAACGTTCTCCTTGCTTTTTTCCATGTTAATCTATTCATCCTTTTGCAACTCCATTCTCTTTGAGGAGTGTATGGAGTAGTCTTCTACTATGCTATACCACACTTCTTATAGAATTCTTTGAATTCATTTATGCAGAATTCTCCACCATTATTTTTTTTCTCAATACCTTTATTTTCTTCTGCAATACGATTTTCTACGAGCCTTAAACTCTTTAAATTTATCAAATACCTCCGAGATTTCTTTCTAAGAAAATAAATCCATGTGTTCCTTGAAAAATCATCTATGAATGAAACATAATACATATTTAACTAGGGATGGAATAGGAACGGTCTAAACACATCAGTATCAACTCTAAAGATTTACTTGCTCTTGTAGCAACATGCTGGAATCTTACTCGATTCAATTTACCATATATGCAATGTTCACAAAATCAAAATCAGTTACCGTTAGACATAAGCTTCAACCATACCTTTCTTGTGTAGTGTTCGAAGGCCTTTTCTCCACTTCAACCATACCTTTACTGTGTAGTGTTCGAAGGCCCTTTCCTCCAATATGTCCCAGTCTTTGATGCCACATCATGGTCTTCTTTTCAGGGACGATATTGGTCTTGTATTCTTTATTTGTCTTCTCAAGGACAACAGATTTGTTACACCCATTAGTATAAGTGCTTCCCAACAACTTTTACAGAGTTCCACACCGAACTCCCCTCATCAACACCATTGCTCCTCGTACCATCTTGCAAGTGTTCCTTCCAAATACAGTATCCACTCCTGCATCATCCATCTTACTTACATATATTAGGCTCCTGACTAGTTTTGGAATGTGTAGAACCCTAGGGAGAGTTATAATCCTTCCATCTTTTAGCAACAACTTAACCCTTCCACTTCCCCAGATTTTTGTTGTCGAGTCATCTCCTAGGAATACATCACCACCATCATATTTTTCATATTCAGAGAATCACTCCTTGTGAGGAGTCATATGGTATGATGCACCTGACTCGATCAACCATACATCACGGTCTACATGCATACTTGTAGATGCTAGGTAAACATCACCTCCTTCTTCAGTGGAGGTTTTCGCCTCTGTGGAAGAGGTACTATCAGATCCATTTGGTTTTTCAACCTTCTTAGACTTGCAATATTTCTTATAATGCCTCGTTTTACCACACTTCCAACATTTCCTCAAATATTTTCCTGGAGACTTAGATCTGCCTGTAGATTTAGATCTCCACCCTGAAGGCTTACCAGGGTTCCTGTCTTGGGTACGCCCTCTTACAAATAAAGCATCTGTGTTGTGACCATCCATGTTTTTTTGCCTCATCTCTTTAGATAACAAGGATGCAACTACATCCTCATACTTCAATGTAGATTGAGTGGTACTACCTATTGCTACAACCAAATTATCCCAAGAGTCTAGCAAAGAAAATAACAAAGTAATACACTTATCTTCTTCTGTAATCGTAATATTAACAGAGCCAAGTTGACTTACCAGAGTATTAAAGGCATTTAGATGTTCTGTCACAGAATCTCCATCTTCCATCCTCATATGATACAAATTCTTTTGAAGAAACAACTTGTTTACCAAGGACTTTGATTGATACAAATTCCCCAACTTATCCCATAGTTCCTTGGTTGTAGATTCTCCTGAGACATTCAACAACACTGAATCTGCCAGGCAGAGTCGAATAATACTCCTTGCTCTTCTGTCCAACTTCTCCTAATCTTCCTTCGACATACCAGTAGGTGGTGTACTGGTAGTTTGTGTACTAGTAGGTTGTGTACCAGTAGCCTGTGTGCTAGTAGACGGTGTACTAGTAGGCTGTGTACCAGGATCCACAACAATCCATTATTCTTTTTCTACAAGAAGGTCCTCCATTTTCAGCTTCCATAGCTCAAATTTTTTACTGTTGAATTTCTCTATCTCGATTCTAGAAGAACTTGCCATTCCTCTTTCTGCACTCAAATCACCACTGCAAAAGCTCCCACTAAACCCAGGTTTATCATAAACCCAAGATAAACTTGATCTATCAATACCGAGCCAAACCCTCAACAACAAAGGCATCCCTCTGAAGCCAAAAATGAGATCTGATACCACATGTAAGTTTTAAACCTGTGAAGTAAAGCAATGCATATAGATTCTTAAGCAAAACAAATTTTTAATCAATGGCTCATTCACATAGCACACAGAGATTTATACTGAAAACCCTCAACCGGGAAAACCTTTCTTATATTCATTATATCAAATTTCATCATTCACCATACAATATATACAATGTTTTTAGGTATTCCGTAGATACCAAAACCCTAATCCCTTAATCCAGGATTAATTTACAAAGCCACTAAAAATAGCAAAAACCACCCGAATTTTTTTTTCGGGGCGCTGCCCCGGGCTACTGCCCATTGTCGAACGCTACACGTAACCAGGGGGGGCATACCTGCCTGGCCCTGGGACCCCCCTAGGAAATCCCCCGACGCACACGACACAAACACCGCACTAGTACGAGGGATCATCAGACGCAGTTGTCATATCTGACACGCACACACACACACATTCAAAGAATATAACACATACCTCTTCCTGAATATTCTTGTCTTTTGCAACCGATGGTGACCGAGTTACCATATAGCACAACCTCTTATGTCCACAACTATTTTTGCAACTTGGAATTACTGAACATGCCTATTCGATCCCAACTTCCTTGCAATACTTTCTAAGTTCCATGGATATGAACTTACCTTCATCATATATTCTCAAACACTTGATTGACCTGCCAACACATCAGCCTTTCTATAGATCCACATTTTTAACCTAGACACACTACTCCACCTCAAACTTTGCATTTGAACAACTTTGACCAAATTCGGCCAAATCAACCCAAGTGAACCTTTGTCTCTCACCTCTAGGGACTTTACACTAGAGTCTCAGTGCTCCACCTTAAAACCAACATTCCCTTGCTCAAATATGACCAAGCTAGACAAGAAGGCCTTCATTGCTTAACTCCAGGCCCATTTAAAATGGAGCTCACCAAGCCTTTTATAGGCTTTATTACATGCAATCCATGGAAACAATACCATAGGATACCCAATAAACATGGACCCAAAAAACCACCTGCTTTGACCTAAAAATCAGATTTAACTCATTAACTCTTTCACCGATTCAAGGTTAACCCAACATACATACCCCTCCACATATTCAATCTAGCTCAATATACATCTAGACTTTTCATAGGTGACTTGATAAACCAGGGGTAGTCATGCCTATCCAAGTCACATATGCCCATTTACATGCAATCAATAATTTTTACAACTTCAAAGTAAATACATTTTTTTTTATTATTATTTCATGGTAACTCAACCATCACCGCCTTGCAATCTCGCTCAATCATGCAATGGATTTCTCACCTTATTATCTGATACCACTTGTTGGGAAGCAGAAGCAAAACATAGCATAAAACAAAGCACAAGCAATATCAAACATGCATTAAACCAAACACAACAATCCCACAATTTGACATAGTGATTTATATGGAAACCCAATGAGGGAAAAAAACCACGAGCAATTATAATCAATATTCTTTTATTCAAGGGAGAATTACAATCGCCAACCCAGACATACAACCATCCTCTCCTCTCATACACACAACACCTCAGTATTGCGTCTTTCTCTCACAAACTCACTACACGTTGCACTCACACCTCTATGGGTATGCTTTGATATATAACATCTATCACTCAGTTACACAAACTGATCATGAATAGATCACATAGTTACATGAACAGTTCATAAATAGATTGCATGCATGCACATTAACATAGATGCATGCATGTGCATTTGACCGCATGAGGAAATTCGTTGGCATGTTTCCAACACTATCTCTATCCCTCTAACTATTAAAGTGATTGATGCTTAGTGAAATCCCATCATGATAAGGTGTGTGAAACCTAGATTTTCTCATAAATAAAGAAGGGAAAATGGTATGTATTCAAATAAGAGCATTGATATCTTGTAAACAATTTGACAGGACTGCCAAGAATATGACCAACAAAGTAAGGAAACACCTTGGTTTTGAATTAAATCATTGGAGAAAAATAATATCAATGCTATCACCCAAAGAATCATTTCAAATTTCCTTTCTACTTGTTGGAGTAATCTTGTAGGAAACTCTTTTCTGAGTTTGTGTTCGTAGCATAATGGCATACATCATTAGCCATTAGCTTAAGTAGAATATGAACATGAGGTTGTCGATTCCTCACTCTCTAGGAGGACACTTTTTTCATTACTTCCATGGCCATCCATTATAACTTAGTTGACAATCAATTGGATCACTTGAATACCTAGACTAGCCACTATTTATACCTAAAAGAAACAAGTTTCTCTTGCAGGTTGGTGTTGAAGAGATTCCCCATGCATATAAGTAATGTTAATAATAGATCCAATTATAACTCCAATTTCCCAAAAGTAAATTCATGGTTGGAGTAAATTTTCATTTAAAAAGTGGTTATGTATGAAGGGTCAAAGCCTCAACAAGTGAATACCACGTTATGCATTCCCATGAGTGCATAATCCCCTTTGTTGAGAATCCATATTTTGACGCACCACTTTTCCCCCCAAAGGGCGTTCTTCAACACATGATGCATAATCCAAATACTCACTCTACCCACAACTACAATATTGTGGAAGACTTGGCCTAGAAACCATGTGCCATGACTATGCTTGAAGTCCTCCAAAGCTACCTGATGCAAAAAAAAGCCTTATTTTCTACCACAAGCAGGGTTGATCCTGTTTTTGCTGATAATGTTCAATGGTACCAATATCCCATTATGATTCATGATGTTTTATCAAAAAAGAACTTGGTGAATATTTCCAAAACTACAACCATTGAAATTTCACAGAAGCTAGGTGTCTTGGAACACATATTGATAGGTGTCCACTATTCACCCCAAGAAATTGAAACATACACGACCCTATTCAAAGAATTCCACAATTTTCTTGCTTGGTCCTATAAAGAGGTGCTTGACATTGACCCTAAATTGTCGAACATGAGATGAAGACATATGAAGGAGTCAAGTCGGTCTGGTAGAAGCTTTGTCTAGTCAACCCAAAGAAAGTTCCTTCCATCAAGGAAGAGGTAGAGAAACTTCTTCGTGCACAATTTAGCTATCTAGTTCCCTTAACCGAATGGGTTTTCAACATTGTTTCAGTCGTTAAGAAATAAGGTACTATTAGGGTCTGTGTTGAATATATGGATTTGAACAAAGCATGTCCAAAGGATAATTATCCAACCCCATTCATTTATCAAATCATCGATGAATGTGTTGATAGTGACATATTTTCATTCATGGATGGTTTCTCCAACTATAATCAAATCTAGATCAAACCAAAAGATCAACACGAGAATGCCTTCATTTTACCTTGGTGTAATTTTGTTTATCAAAATATTTCATTTGGTATTAAAAATGATGGAGCCACTTTTCTGCAGGCCATTTCATATGCTTTCCATGACATCAAATAAATTGTAGAGGATTACTTAGATGACTTGGCTTCTCGCTCAAAGCGTCATGAGGATCATCTAGGTCACTTGCGGGCCATTTTTATCCAATGTCGATACTATTATATTTGTTTGAAATCAAATAAATGCATCTTTTGTGTGTTGTCTTGGAGATTTCTAGGATTCACTGTGTCCGATTTTGGGTTCATGGTTGATCCCTTGATGTTCAAGGCTATCATCAAATTGCTTCCTCCTCATACCATTATCCAACTTCAAAGTTTACAAGGGAAGGAAATTTTTTTGCATAGATTCGTTTCCAAATATGCCGATATCACAAAAGGATTTATGCGCTTTCTAAAGAAAGGTGTACCTTTTGTGTGGGATGACCAAGCACAACGGTCATTTGACGTCCTGAATAAGGCCTTGTTGTCGACACCCTTATTGAGTCCTCCTAATTACACTCGAGATTTTTTTCTCTATCTTGTGACTTCCTAATCAACCATGGGCTAAGTTCTCATCCAAGAGGATGATGCGCGACAAGAGAATGTCATCTATTATCTTAGAAAAGGACTTGTTAGTCCTAATCTTCGATATTCTCATGTTGAGAAGTTGGCCTTGGTAGTAATTTACAATGTACAAAGACTACAACATTACATCCTCCTACACAAAACCATTGTAGTTTATGATGCCAACTCAATGTAGCACTTCCTTAGTTGTCTGATCATTGGGGGAAAGTACTTGAAGTGCATTGTAATCCTCCAAGAGTTTGACCAGGAATTTGTTTCATCCAAGTATAAGAAATCCTTGGATTTTGCAGAATTAATGTCTGAAATTCCATGGCTGATGAGGAACCAGTGGTTAATGACTCTTTCCCTAATGAGTTCTTGTTTCTTATTGACTCATCTAATCTTTGGTATGGTTTAATGACCCTGCTTTGCGTTACGACAACAACCCCACATAACAAGTGCAATTTTTTTATTTTTTTTTGTGTGTGTGTGTGTACAAGAGTAATATAGACTTTATACTCTGCGTCATAACACGACGATGAACATGACGCATGAAACTGCGACAACTACATAATGACCTAAGACGCACATCAAGCATCTGTAAGCAATGAACGACAATCAACCGACAAAATAAGACTGACTACCCGCCCATCCTACCCTGCAATGGTTAGGACCTCCAGGACACATAAGCAATGCTCATGCCCAGGTTCCCATCAATTTTGACCATTTAAGGTCTCAGCGCTGGTGACTGTTCTGAGGAACAAGGAGGCGTCTACAACCCACCCGACACAAGCAGACCAAGCACAAAAATTTTACATTCCAAGTACCAACATTAATCAATAATAAACAACAATCGCCCTCAAGGTGAGTGTAAGCCAAAAATGACTTCGTCAACTTATCCCATCAATAATCAAGGCTATAAGGGTCAATGTCTACGATTTAAATTGATGTTAATTACAGATCAATTAACAACTTAAATCTAACATAGATTTACAATCTGACAGTAAGCCCAATTTCATTTGGTCACCAATTACAATTTTATCTTAGCATTGGATTCAACAATTATAAATTGTAATAGAGTCATCATGTTAATTGAATTTAACATTAATAGCGGTTTAAATTAAAGGTTTAACAAATATATATACACTGTTACCAATTTCATTATAGCTATATTATTCCACTAATATCCGTATTAGTCTACAATGAGCTATCTAACAATATTAGCAACAATAATGCCACCAGTTAGTAAGTCAACCACAACTAAACAATAATTGGCAAATTCAAATTGACATTGAAAGCAATCCAAATCAACAAGTCTAAATTAGCCACGAATATAATCTAATATTAGCACGTGCACACTTTAATATATAACAACATTCACTATCTCAGATTCGATGTCTAAGACGAAAACACTACTAATATCTTTAACATCCAACACACCATCTGTCATTTTTTTTTAAAAGCAGTTGTGTTAACTAGCTTCCTATTTACGTTAAGATAAGGAGTAAATGCAAGGTTAACCATAACTCCCAATTGACTTTTTATTGAATTTGCTACCAGTCTACAACGAAAATTTCTACCATACAAGCGCCGTAAAAACTGCTGCCATAAAATCATTACCATAAAAACTGCCTTGAAAATTTGCCAAGAAAATTTCTACCAGTCACGCCAGAATTTCTCATGATCCGGCTTGAACACCAGACATGGGCTACGTCACTTGTGTTTATCCTATAGTAACTTCACATTCACGCACTATGCCTACATCCGTTATCATTGCATTAAAACAAAGGCAGGGTGGATGACCTTAGCTTCGCTGTGTGACACATGTGGGAACCATGTTAGTGTTGTGGGTAACATCGTGTGAAAGCTGTTAAGTTATAATGTCATCCCCAAACCTATCGCTACCCGAACGCCTATCAAGTGCTAACCATGAATGCTATCAGATGTTGTATAAACATGGTGTAATCATTACCTGGCGTGAACACGTGGTGAACAACAATATCACTGTGTAAACAGAGAATGGTGCATTCGCAGCTGGAAGGAAAAACTGGTCGGTTAAGCAAGATTTCAATCACAAAAAATGACATAACGTGGTCATTTAAAGCAATTTTGGTCACATTAACCAGGGCATATCATGGTTAATTAAGGCAATGGCCGAGTCATCTGGTTAACAATACAACAATGCGCTTAGCATCTCTGTTAGCATTAAAGGTAAAAGAAATTTTGTGGGCAATCAATTGGCAAACATCCAAATTGAAAACGACCACTACGAAGGAAGGTAGGAGACTTCCAGCAAGTGAAAAACGTAGAAATCATTACACGGTCAACAAATTGTTGAATGCGCCCAGGTGCGAAGGTTTCACAATGTTTTCTTCTCCCGGGGTACCCAACCACGTAATGGATATAAATAGTCATATTCCTTGAGAAAAGGGGCACGAGGAAAATCCATCCCAACACGCACATACGAATCAGTGGGTCGATTGCAAGGAATAACCCTCAATTTACAGGCCATAGAAATCGTGCAGACTGGAATTGTAAATTTTTTTTTGTTCTTACATTAAAACAAGGGCATAGCAATCGCAGGCAAAAAAAAATTAAATCGACTGACAGGAAACATCAACCCCCTTTCCCCCCCCTTTTTTTATTTTATTTCCAGTAAGCAAATTATAAGGACGCAAACCAAGAATGGAGTGGTTTTCGCGTTTCAAGGATACCAACACCAAGTTGATAAAAAAAAATTGTCCAAGAAAAATGCTGGGTTAAAACTGGTCCCTCCAAAATACACACGGGGTAAATATGAGACAGCAATGAGATAAAAACAACCGAGGAAAAAAAAATTTACACAACAAATACAGTCAATGCCAAGCTAACACCGAGGAAACATTTACATAGCAAATACAGTCAATGCCAAGCTAACATCGAGGAAACATTTACACAACAATTACATGGTTTAACGCAGAAAGGGGACAATAAGTCTATCTGTAAAAATATTAAAAATTTCAACCGCAGGCCAGGAAAAAAAACAAATTGCTTGCGCAATACAAGGATACCATTACACGTCGGCAAAAACTTCCTCCAAGAACAACGTTGGGTTAAGTTGATCCACCAAGTATATACGGGGTAAATGAGACAATGACAAACCTAACCCAGCTGAGGGTGAAGAACAGCTTCGCCAACAATCATGTTGGCAGAGTTAGACAATCGCTTCAAGGCGCAATACAAAAACTGTTGAGGACAACATCAGAGGTAGCCGACAGATAGGATCGTCCTTCGCTTCACCATCCTCGCATAGAAAAGCAGGGCATTGAGATCCATAGGTCTTTTAACGCTAAGGCGATGAACATAGATCAGGCCCCTGGCTGACTGCTCATGCGAGGACTGGCAAGCTAAGGATGAGGGTTAAGCAACCTCAAGGTCACAAACTACACACAGGGAAGTCACGACATGAAAGAAAACAAGGCCAAAGGAGACAACAACCAAGGAGCTAGGCTAAGAAAATTCAGCTATCAAGCCAAACATCCAATCTACTTACATAATCAATCATTCAGATCCAATCATAAAACCTACAACATTCTACCATTCAAACAAAGGAAGCGTATCGTTTCCTGTTCGCCTGCTCCGATTGACGTCCCGCGCTCCGTGCAACTCCCGCTCGCCGACCGTCGAGACTACACCGCTACCTCCCAGCCAATGCTAGGGGTAATATTCATCCCCCTTAGCCCCCCGAGCTGCAAAGGGGCCACACACACTATCCAGAGATTACGTCTAGCTCCCAGCTCGCCTCGCAAGGCCGAGCTACCACTCCTCTCCGAGCTGGGTATCCCAACTCCCACAAGTAAATTAGTCAAGTCGATATTTCTGCAGTGTAATGTTATGCAAATAGAAGATGATCCTTTCTCCTTCTCCTTCCTTCATTATATAGAATTTCCCACTTCCTCTCTTTCCTAAAATCTCATTTAATTAAATCTTTTAAAATAAATTCTAAAAAAATTCTTCTCCATACAAGTGTCCCACATCCCCTACAATCCTCCATAAATTAATTTCTTTAATTAAGTAATTATCTTTAATTCCCTCACCCACCTAGAGTTACTCCTAGAATCACTCCTAGGTGTCCCTAGATTCCCCTACAGGTTTTAAAGGCTTTCCCTA